>WBMW01005091.1:190964-201171 GCA_013396635.1 Penelope pileata | reverse complement strand
GGCCCCTCCGGCCCTCGCTGCGCTGCCCAGGGACACAGCTCCGCTTGTTCCGCGCAGCCCCGGCGAGGGCAGCGAGCGGGAGCGGAGTGCCTTGCCCTTGTCACGTTGTGCTGTTCGAACACAGCTCGCGAGCAGCGGGCTGTGCCGGCCGCGCGCTGCTGCAGCACAGAGCCGTGAGGAGCGCCCGGCCGGGAGGGTCTGCTCACCGTCAGAGAGCGTGTAGTGAGAATGAGTACGGAGAGATAAGGCCCCGGTGTGTCTGTGCAGCCGGGCAGCGCTGCTGCGTGGGGCACAGGGTGGGGCAGGACACCCAGCCTCGTGTCTGCTGTGCGATCACCCGCAGTCATGACCAAAACTCAGGGAATTGTACAAGTACCGTTTCCTTTTACACCGTTGCTGTTTGATTTTACTTCGTTTGCACGAGGGGAAAAAATTATTTAATTTTTATTGACTTTTTTTTTTTTTGCAGTTTCTCATGTCTGCCTTGCTAGAGCGTGTTGGCATTCAGGTGGAAGTCTGACTGCCAATGACCTCTGGTGTTTTTTGAAAACAGAGTGGTTGAGAAAATCAGTGATGTGGTACAGCTACCACTGTAACATTAAAAAAAGAGAACTCCCAAAGATTTTTTGCCCTCTATGAAGTAAATGTTTTCTAAAGAATCAGATTTTAAGTTCTTAGCAACAGGAGGCATGGAGACGCCTGCTAGAGTCATTCCATTCCTTGAACTGTGTCTCTCCATTAGTGCCTAAAAGTGCACGAAGCACAAGTACGTTTTATTTTGGTAGTGTCGTGGTCTGGTGCACTTTGCAGTGCTGCATGCGCTGTTCCTTCCTTGCACTGCCATTCACGCGTCAATTAGTACTCTTGGATGGAGGAAAAAAATTCCATATCCTTGTTTCCTGCTTTCTTTTCACTGTGGTTTAGTTCTACCAGAACAGCTTTGAAGTCAAAGTAGGACACGGAAAGCACATTCAGTTACAGAGGGGAAGAATATTGACATGCAGATTGCAGGGTAAATCAAATCTACTGATAAGAGAAAAACTAGAGCAACCGGATCAAAACTGTTAAGTAACTACCTGAAGTGCATACGATGTTGCCTCGTAACCTGATCACTTCTGCACACAGAAATTCAAATATTGATGCTTGGTGATGGATAAAATAAACTGATTGAGCACAGTTGTATAAATCTTGACCCAGCGTCCCTCATGCCCGAAGGAGAAGTGTTCACATGGATGAAAATGGAACCAATATGGATGGAGAATAGCTCAGCAGTTCTCTGCGTTCAGCTGTTCCTTGTAATGTGGTCACTCAGTCATAATCTAATCTGGGAGAAAAAACTTGAAGGTCCTTCACTCTATTTATGTTGTATTTGGAATTTCCCTGGAAAGCCTGTTCACATCAGGCTGTGGGTTCTCGCAGTGTGCAGTGCTGAGATGGGGAGGTGAGGTGAGCAGCCCCTTTGTAGCTTCACACACGGCTTTTGTTTGAGAACAGCACGTAGGTCCCGAAACTGGGAGGCTGCCTGCACGGTCAGCAGAGAGAAGTTTCTCCCAAAGGTAATCCTTCATGCTTTGGTGCAGGGCTCCTGCCGTGATTCTCTCTGTTAATTAACAGAAGAATATGGCCTCTGAGCTTCAGATATACGTTAGTCACGTAAAATGGAAGTGTAGACGTACTTGGCGATGTTCAGTTAGGCATTTAGTATTAGTAAAAATGGTGATAGACGATTTGAAATGAGACAGGAAAAGTAATTTTATGTGTATACAGAAACGTAACTGCAAGTAACAATGAAAAGGTGCAAATAACCTGTACAGTAGGGAAACAGGTGGGGGAAAAAGAATCTGGGCTAGTTCTGAGTTGCTTTGATTTTCTTGCATTGTGCATATTGATAAGGTGTAACAAGTAGTTTCATTTTCCCTGGGTGTGAGTATCATTGGCATTGTGTCCCACAGTGAGAAGTGAACATGTTTCAGGGGAAAACAGAGCACCCCATTTCTGCTTTCCAAGGTAAATCATATATCTTTTCTCCGAGTTATAAATTAATTGTCTCTGTGAAATGACCTGATATCTCAGAGTGAGATCTATTAGCTGCCCGTATCTAAGTTGGATTATGATGGTTATTTCAATTTCATAAAACCTACTAGGAGGTTTTTCTCTTCTAGTTTTCACGCATTTGCTTTTAATTACAGAATTTTACTGTGTACTGTGTTGTCCAGTTAGCACACTTCATAGCCTTTCCGATCTTGATTTTTAACTTTTTTTGAAATCCTTTTGGTTGCTCTGTTATCAGTGTGCAAGCAGTACACCACACGTTCTTTTTCTGGCACCGTGCCTGTTCAGTATGCTTCACAGGCAGCTGTTTCCTTAGATTATCTATTTTCTTTCTGCTTAGTGCAGCTTTAAGATTATACAAGTAAGACAGACAATGTTTTCACAGCTTACTTTTCCTCTGTACAAATTATTCTTACTTAACTCAGCCTACCTGGATACACTGCCAGGTTTGCTTACACAGCGCTTGCTGCCGGGTTCCAGCACTTGTTCAGAAACATGCCTGTGTGCCACTGGTGCCTTGGAAAGGTCCTGCACCTGGGTCGGGGCAATCCCAAGCACCAGCACAGGCTGGGCGGAGAATGGCTGGAGAGCAGCCCTGAGGAGAAGGATCTGGGGCTGTGTGTTGGTGAGAAACTCACCATGAGCCGGCAGTGTGCGCCTGCAGCCCAGAAGGCCAACGGGATCCTGGGCTGCATCCAGAGCAGCGTGGCCAGCAGGGCGAGGGAGGGGATCCTGCCCCTCTGCTCTGCTCTGTGAGACCTCACCTGGAGTCTTGTGTCCAGGTCTGGGGCCCCCAACACAAGAAGGATGTGGAGCTGTTGGAGCGGGTCCAGAGGAGGCCACGAGGATGCTCAGAGGGCTGGAGCACCTCCCCTACGAGGACAGGCTGAGAGAGTTGGGGCTGTTCAGCCTGGAGAAGAGAAGGCTGCGGGGGGACCTGATAGCAGCCTGCCAGGACCTGAAGGGGCCTACAGGAAAGTTGGGGAGGGAGTTTTTACAAGGATAGGTAATGACAGGACAAGGGGTAACGGTTATAAACTGCAAGAGGGTGAATTTAGACTGGGTATAAGGAGGAAATTCTTCCCTGTGAGGGTGGTGAGACACTGGCACAGGTTGCCCAGAGAAGCTGTGGCTGCCCCCTCCCTGGCAGTGTTCAAGGCCAGGCTGGATGGGGCTGTGGGCAGCCTGGTCTGGCGGGAGGGGTCCTTGCCCATGGCAGGGGGGTTGGAACAAGGTCCCTTCCAACCTGAACCATTCTATGATTCTATGAAATGCTATTTCTAGTGGATAAAAGATTGCCAAGAAGCTCTGTGCTGTGTAAAGGCAGTGCATTTGCCATGAAATGGAAGTTGGTACTAGAAGCTAAGGGAAACCTGGTCTTTTATGCTCATTATAAAATGTTATAGAAAAATCAACAGCACTTTATAGCCTGTTTGTCAGATGTAATTCTTTATTACTGCTCATGAGCAAGCGAGGAGCTAAGCTGTATATTACACTTCTGAATGGCATAATTACATTTCCCTTCTGTTCTGCTAATTTCTTTCTCTTGTTTTCTGAGGTGGTTTATGCCTAAAGGCAGTAACTGAGCTCACTGTGGATGGACTGTAGGTAATATGTGAAGCTTAGGATATTGCTTACCTTTTTGCTGCGGCATTTTTGAGAAAGATCATAGTTACTGCTTGAAAAATATGACACGTACAAATCACTCTGAAGATAAATTTTAACATGTTGTGATGTAAAATGTATTCATGCTCATTGCTTTTCCTTCTTAGTCTTTCATGATTCACAGTAAGTAGTGCAGGGATCTACTGAATATATTTCATTCTCCATAAGAAATGCATCACATTCGTTTTTACACCATATGGGGAAGGCACTGAGGGCTTTTTTGGTGTTTAATTTAGTTTCATTAGAGCAGGTTGTCTTCTACATGCTAACCCTAACTGTATTCTCTTACGTTTTCCTCTCTGCATGCTAATGCAATTAAGACAGTCTGATAAACTGAGTAAGCATTTTCAGCTCATTCTCTCACGTACAAGAACTCTTTTAATGTCAAAGAATCTGAATGACGTTATGACCTGAATCTCCAGGGCAGAGCGAGAGGTTAGATAGTCACACTCTCTGTGTCACACGTGGTTACAGGAACAGATGAACTAGGATCTGTGTGAGCTAGGGACTCCGTGTTTTGTTAAAATGGCCTCGTCATAACCCTTTTTATATTCATACTTATCAATATAAGCTATTTGTCTTTTTGAGATCAAGAACAAGAAGCCTACCACCTGCACGTGAAAATAAAAGAAAAATAAATCTTAGTATCAGCTACTATTTTATTTGCTTAGGCACAAACTGGATACAGAGTTATTTACCAGTGGCAGCAAACATCTGTTTCCAACACTGCATTTTCAGATTTCTGAATTTTTAACATTCCTTAAAGACATACAGTTGTAGATCCTCAAAATTAGGAACTTGTCCAGGAATCAGTTTCTGCGATTTGTAAAAAGTAAGCATCAAGTAAAGAAAAATTATCTACAAAAAATAACCTGTCTGGAGGTGCAGGGATAGGGTCAGGAAAGCCGAGGTGGAGACAGAACTCAGCTTGGTGAGGGATGTGAAAAATAACAAGAAGGGTTTCTTTCCTTGGTCAGAAGAGACAGGCAAAGGAGAGTGTACTCCCTCTCTTAATTGAGAAGGGAGAACTGGCTTCAACAGACATGGAGAAGGGTGAGGTACTCAGTGAGCTCCTTGCTGCAGTCTTGACTGGCAGCCAGCCTTCCTGTGCCTCTTGTGTCCCTGAACCTCTAGGCAAGGGTCGGGGGAGCAAAATCCCTCTCACTGTAAGAGTGGAGCAAGTCCGAGACCACGTCATGAGACTGAACATGTACAAGTCTATGGGACTAGATGACATGCATCCCAAAGTTCTAAAGAAGGTTCTGGGAAAATCTCGTTTTTAAGAAAGGGAGGAAGGATGACCTGCTGCACTACACGCCTGTGAGCTTCATGTCAGTGCCTGGGAAGATGATGGAACAGATTCTCCTGGAAGCTGTGTTAAGACACGTGTGTGATGAGGAGGTGACCCAAGACAGCCAGCACAGCTTCACCCAGAGCAGATCGTGCGTGGCCAGTCTGGTGACCTATGATGAAGTGATAGCATTGGTGGACCAAGGAGGGGCAACTGATATTGGCTGCCTGGGCTTCTAGAGGGCCTTGGGACGTGGTCCTGCACCACATACTTATCTCTAAATTGGAGAAATATGGATTTAAAGGCTGGACTATTCGGTGAATGAAGAATTGGTTGGCTACAGCCAGGGGATTGTGGTCAACTGATCTAGGTGGAGGCCAGTCACAAGTGGTGTCCCACGGGGGTCCATCTTGGGGCTGGTGCACTTCAACATCTTCATCAGTGACTTCGACAGTGGGCTCAAGTGTTCCCTCAGCAAATGTGCTGATGACACCAAGCTGGGGGGTGCAGTTGATACAATAGAAGAAAGGGATGACATCCAGAGGGACCTGGACAGACTTGAAATGTGGGCCCGCGTGAACCTGGTGTGGTTCAGCAAGGCCAAGTGCAAGGTGTTGCATTTGAGTTGGGGCAATCCCAGATATGTGTACAGACTGGTGGAAGAACTCCTTGAGAGCAGCGCTGCCAAGAAGGATTTAGGAGTCCTGGTGGACGAGAAGCTGCCCAGGAGCCAGCAGTGTGCTTGTAGCCCGGAAGGCCAGCGGTGCCCTGGGCCGCACCAACAGAGGACGGGCAGCAGGCAGGGAGGGGACTGTCCCTCTGCCCTGCCCTCGGGAGGCCCCACCTGCAGCACTGCGCCCAGGCCTGGGGCCCCAGCACCAGAAGATGCGGGGCTGCTGGAGCGGGGCCAGAGGAGGGCTTGAGGCTGATCAGAGGGCTGGAGCACCTCTCCTGTGAGAAAAGGTGGAAGGAACTGGGCCTGTTCAGCTTGGGGAAGAGAAGGCTCATTATCGCCTTCCAGTACTTGAAGGGAGCTTACCAATTTTTACGCAATTTAGTAGTAATAGGACAAGGGGGAATGACTTTGAACTGAAAGAGTGGAAATTTAAGTTGGATGTTAGGAAGAAATTATTTACTCAGAGGTTGCTGAGACAATGGAACAGGTTGCCCAGAGAGGTCGTGGATGCCTGGAGGTGTTCAAGGCCAGGTTTGATGGGGCTCTGCTTCTGCCCAATCTACTGGGCGGCAACCCTGTCCATGGCGGGGGCTTGTACCTGGATGGTCTTTAAGGTGACTTCCAGCTTCAGAAATTCTATGATTCTGTAAAGAATACTGTGGTTTCTTTTGTTCTAAGCTTTTGTAGTTTTCTTTGTAGCCTGGATATCACCATAGCATCGGGGTCCTCCGTCACTGTATGGTCTCTGTATGAGGTGGGAACAAGATGGAACCTCTGAGGAAATATCAGTGCTTACTGGGATCTGCTTTGACCTTGGGATGAGATCTTTAGTCAATTTTGCAATGCAGCTAGTAGCCCTTTAAACTATAAAATGTATAGGAGGGTTTGACCCAACAGGAACCCACATGTGTATGTCTGCATTGTAATGAAGACATTTCAGAATAACAGAATTTTGCTAACAGGAAAGTCACTTACAGAAAGCAGGCAATTTTTTTCATTACATGAATTAGATTGCGCCAGACTGATAATATTTTTTGGAACTGGATTTTATGACTCGTAATACATTAAGCCAATGGCATTCCTTAACATAAATTGCACACAAAGACAAATTAACATACAGCCATACTACCCAACAGTTTCCTGTGTTCTGTTTCTCAGAGCTTGATGTGAAATGTTCTGAGCATGATTTTTCTGAGGTGATGAGGGCCTGCTGCCTCTGCTGAGCTGGTTTACAACTGTGAGTACTTGTGAAAACTGTCTTACATAGTTAGGTATGAACAAGACTAATGAACATTAAAACTTTTAGCACAGTCTGAGTGCCACAAATGTTACGTCAAATATTGTGAACATCTGAAATAAATAACCACAATGTATGGACCTTCACAGGGAACTGGAATGTTAAAAAGAGTGAGTGTATTCAACGTCTGTGTATCTTTCTTCACCTTTTTAACTGAATACACTTGTGCTTTAATAAAATCTTGCTTACTGATAGACTTGTGTTCCTTTTACTTAAGCTTTTGTTGGATTCATCATCTTATGTTTGAAGCATCTGTCAGTTGCTGTAGAAATCACTGATGTCACAAATTCCATTAGAACTTCATGACACAATCAAATATAAAAAGAAAATGGGTCTGGAGAAGAAGGAAACCATTGTTCAAATAGCAAAGCCTTGGTAACAAGCAAAAAGGATATACAAAGAGTAAGGTGATTTATTATTTAAGTCTGTTATAAGAAAATCCTCCTTTAATTTTTTCTCTTTCAAGTACAGAAACATTCATGTTTTTAGAATTATGTTAAAAACATGTAGAAGTGTATCATAAAATGAAACCCTCTGAACTTCTGAACTATTTTATTCACCAAAACAGAAGGACCCAGAATAGCAACAGTAGTGAACAACATGAAGGGAATATATTTTCTTAAGGAAAAGAATAGGAAAATAAAGTTTTCATTGAGAGGTGGCATATATGCTCTTGTCAGGAAGCTGTTGATCACGGCCAGAAGTGATGGCTGAGCACATGGTGAAGGGCTGTGGCTGGCCTGGGGAGCTCGGGCAGATCCTTTGCACCTGTGCTCCCCTGGGGCTGGAAAGGGTGGGCCTGGGGCAGCTCACCCTGGGGCTGATATAGGGGCCAGCCAGATGCTATGGGGTGGTTCAGTGAGGAGGAAGCAGTAGCAGAACCAGCACCAGAAGGTGTGAAGCAGAAAGGTGTCTGTGTGTGAACACGGGTGTGCTCTGTATAGAAGATCTTTTCTACTCTCTATTTTCTGTTAATAATATCGGCAGGGGTGAGACTGGATGGTCTTTCAGGTCCCTTCCAGCCCAAACTATTCTATGATTAACAATAAGGATTTTAAGACAGAGCATTTTTTGAAAAAGGAAGAGGTGAAGAGGTGCCGCAGCCTTACAAAAATATTTGTGAAAGCCCCAGAACATGGCAAGGCATTTTCTTTCATAATTACAGCGCAAGGGACCCTTATGAAGAGGATAAACTCTTAAAAAGATACTGTTTTCATGAGCATTTCCCATTGGGTGGCTTAGAGTATTTGCCGCTGACCTTGCTTTTTGGATATCCCATTCTTAAGAGTTCATGTTTTCTCATAGCACGTGTGGGTAGAAGAGCAGCAGAGGAGGTAGGAAGGTAGGGTTCTCTTCTTGAGAAAGTCAGGAGTGAGGTTATCTTTTTATGTCTGTGAATATTGACAAATGTAACACTTTTATGGAGTAGCAGATGCCGCAGTGCTTGCCTGAAAGATGCTTCGTACCACCGTACCTCGTTAAAGATGGAGGAGGAGCACGTTGTGGGCCCTTCTCGTTCTGTCTGCTTTGTGATGGGCAGAGGGGCAGATGGAGCATGCACAGACCTTACCTGTGCTTGGAGCCAGGAATGTGGCTGGAATGTGCAGCCAGACCCGGGTAGGTGGGAACTCGCTGTTGAGAGGTGAAGGTGACCTGGGGGATCTCAGAAAATGGAATAGACACCTCCTTGTCCTCTGTTCTACCTTCTGGGTGATTGTGCAAGATTATTTATAAACCACTTCTCGTTATGTAATTTGTAAAATATTTTAATGTCCACCCTGTTTTAGCAGCAGCTGTACATCTAAAACCCCAATCCAAAAACAATTGGAATCAATTGGAAGGTCACACTGACTTCAGAAAAGAAGTAAATTGTGACAGGATGTTAGAAAGAAAAGCTTGCTCTGTTAAATAAAATAATATCTTGGCAATGTTAAAAAATTAGGCACTCAGAGGTTGCTTGTAGCTAGCCTGTTCTATCTTCATAGTAAGAAAGGGTTTATGCTTCCTAAGATCAGCTTATTAGTATCTAATTGGAAAGCAGGCGTAAACTTATTTCAGTCAGCACTTCATTAACCATGCAAGCATTTCCACGTGCAGTCTTGTGTGTGGGATGCAGGGTAGATCAGGCACGTTCAGCTACTTGGAGGCTGCTCTTGGCAGAGAGCTGTTCATCCAGGCCCACCGTTGTTCTTTTTTTCCATATCTGAAGGGCAAAAGCAGAAAACTATTTTGTATTATAGTCAGACACTGCTTAAATTTGTTCATCCACCCACAATATAAAAAGGTTTGCAATTGTAATAAATGCAGCCATTCAGGCTAAAATTTGCCATGCTGAATGCCTGCCTCGGGCTTTGGCTAAGTTTAAACTAGAGTGGCCCAGTCATTTCTAAGATAGCTCTTGCTGGAAATGCATTGTCCTGGAAGGGAGAAAAAAAAAATAGCTAGCATTATATGTCATCTTCGTGTCTTATTACAGAGAATTACACTTTGTCAGCAACAGCACTGAAAGGTCAAGTTGTAACTTTTAGCTTCCTGTGAGATGTCCTGCAAACTGGCTGAGGTGCAGCGGTTCCATCTGGGAGGGCTGGTGGTTTGGAAGTGGTCTGTGTGGAGACACAGGTATGCTCTGTGTGGAGGTGGTTCCAGGTGGTAATACTGAAGCGATGCCCAGCAGGAGTTACATCCATGCAACCGTTTATGAATTTCTCTTTCTGCTTTGTTTAGAACCACTTTTACTGCTGCATTTATGTATTATGGATGTAACAACCAAAATAAAATGATATCTTCATGCATTACTGCTTTTTTCCCCCTCTCAGTGGAGCAATGAACTGTCCTAAATGCTGTTTGTGTGGCTGCCCAACATTCTCCGGAGTGACGTGGGTAACACTGCACGGCCTATCAGGGTCAGCTCAGGTCATGTCTCACTGGGAAGGTTCACCAGACCTTGAAGGTAGATGGGGAAAAAATCATTTGCTTTGAGGTGGTGTAGCTATCCATGTGAGAGACATCAGGGATGGAAGAGAGAAGAGTGGGAACATCAGAGATCTGGGTTATGTTGTCACACTCATCTCATAGAATCATAGAATCATAGAATGGTTCAGGTTGGAAGGGACCTTAGAGATCATCTTGTTCCAACCCCCCTGCCATGGGCAAGGACCCCTCCCGCCAGACCAGGCTGCCCACAGCCCCATCCAGCCTGGCCTTGAACACTGCCAGGGAGGGGGCA
>WBMW01005091.1:161460-190480 GCA_013396635.1 Penelope pileata | reverse complement strand
CTCTCTGAGTGCGGCCATCCAGCCAGCCCCTTATCCAGCGAGTGGTTCGTCCATCAAACCCATATTTATCCAGTTTATCAACCAGGGTGCTGTGCGGGACAGTGTCAAACGCCTTGCACAAGTCCAGGTAGATGGAAAGCCTTTAAGAAATGTGGTGCAAGATCAATTAATTCCTTGCAATGCTGAGCTAGTCCTTCGTAAATGAATTGCAAAATTTCTCAGGGGTTGGTCAGTGACTTTGTGTGCTGTAGTCTGCCTCTCTAAGAAAAGCTTCTGTACTGGCATCATGTGTAGCAGGGTCTCCATGAAGTCCCACAGAAAGGAGTGAATGCCGAATGGCCTTAGCAGCTGTAATACCACTGCAAGGCTTCTCGTGCATTGCAGTGGGTATTTTTCCATCCCTTCCCAGCAGAGTACAAAAAAGAGACTGTAAGACCTGCAATTTTCCTTCTATTAAGAGGTAGAAATACAAGAAGGGACTGGTACAATTAAACTTCCACCGCTGACCTACATATTTGTTTTTCTCTTCTTAATGACAAATTACACAAGCAGAGTGACATGCATTTACTAATGGTTTTTTGTTTTTGTTTTTCCCATAAATGGTTTTCTAGCCTGTTCAGATTCAGCTCTCCAGTTATGCCTGAACATTGCTGGGTGAAGATTTTGTTACACTATAATGCTACAGAATTATTTTGTTTTATTCACTCAGGAGTTTCCAAAGGTTTCCAAAGAAATAACTATTTTTACTTGGTAAATGAAAGACAAAATAGCACTGGCGGGAAAAAGAAAAAGCCACAGCTATCTCTTAAATCACTAAGTAGAAGATATATATTCAGTTTTTACATACATTGGAAACATTTCTTATGCTATTAATTTTGGATTTTATATTAAAGCAGGTAACTGGAACTGTATTATCACTGGAAAATTCGTACAGGGTAGTATTTTCGTTCATCCATGTCTCTGGCAAAGTAGAAGATCTCAGATCTAGTTTTACAGTGGTACGTGGTACAGTCAGAAAAGGAAAAGTTGTATTTAAACTGAGTCAGGGAAAAAAATCCATGAGAAGAAGTTATACACTACAATATAAATCTAGAATCCAGTAGTTTGATAATTTTTAGGTTACCCTGGAAAATATTGAAAAATATATTTTTAGGAATTAGTGCACAAGAGGCTAGCAGAGTTTACAGGTGCAGCTTAAGTGAATTTTTTTTCAGCTGGAGTGTCTGTGGTTCGTTGTCTGGAATCAAAGCAAGGGAAAAGTCCCAAAGAAAAGAATGAGTAGTGAAAGGAATTATAAATTCCTTTTCTTAAGAATTACTTTTTCCAAAAGTAGTTTTTACTTTTTTTTTTTATTATTATTATTACTGTAGCCTAGCTAACAAGTTTCAAAAGCCCCTTTGTAGGGTTGTACAGCTTTCTCACATTATAAATGTGAAATATTACATCTTACAGCTTTCAAATGTGTAGCCATTTTTTCCTGTTTATCTGCACACTGGAGCTAAATCAAGTTCCTAATTAAATATGCATGCAAATTTTGGTCCAATGAGATCAAGTTGTTTCACAAGAGAATTGGCTCTTCTTACCAATGTCATTCTTAGTGCTATGCAATAAAATAATAGTAGTAATAATTTGACATTTTGGAAAGGAATTGATGAGGTGATAAAGTCTTTAATTAGGTAGGAATCAGATGCAAGTCAAGTTAGCAACTCTAAAAGATAATGAAAATAATTTGTGAGTGACATAACCCCTTCAACAAGTGTGACAATTACAGACACACTCTTACACAGAGCCATGTTTCGAAAAGCACTCACAGAGCAGAGGTAGCTGACACAGCATCTGACATTTTCGGGTCTTGCCAGGGAACAGCAAATTTTCAGTAGCGGCTGGAAATAGACCCAGAGTAAATCACAAAGGCATTATAAACATTTTTATGTGTTAGAAAACATCATCCAGTTGTATGAAACTTCACTCTGCAAGCTTTTATTTGTAATTGTAGTGATAAGCAGTAATAAATACAAGGGCTGATGAGATGGAAGGGCGAGAGGACTGAAGATTTGTCTGAAATGCTAACACCTAGTGAAAGCCAGGCTGGAAATGGCAATACGACCCTCTTACTCTTTCTTAGTGAAGAGAGGATAAATGACTCCCTCGGCTACGTACCTGTGACATCTGCAGCTTGTCTGCTTCCTTGTGTTGTTGTCAGCAGCCAGCCCACGTGTAGCTGAGCCCGTAGGGCTTCAGACCTCTGTCAGTGGGGAAAGAAAGAGCACATGGTTTGCATGGCTGTAGGTAAGCACATGAGTTCCTTGTTTATCTAAACATGGATTCTTTGGTAGTACTGATAGGACAGCAAGCTCATCGGCGTTATTCCTAAATATATTGCATATATTGATTGATTTTTATATAGGATGACTTCTAAAGCGGAGGACGTTTGTTAAGGAGATGAGTAACTGGGACTGAGACAGGCTACGGAGCTGCACAGAAGGAGGGCTAGCAGGGCTTCAAGGAACAGACCGAGTTGTCCCCTTTCCCAAGGAAATAACGTCCGAACAGACCCTTGTCTAAGCTCCTCTTCAAAATTTCCAGCAGTGGAGACTCTGGAGGCTTTGAAAATGATGTGGTCGAGTGCTCCTTGACCCTTACTGCCAGTTTCCTGAATGTCCAGTTCTAATTTTTCTTCTTTAAGCTTCTTACTTCTCATCTTGTCCCTCCTGAATAGAGAATAAATAATCATCTTATTCTTTGCAGCAACATTTTATGTGCTTGAATTCCCTTCCTTAATCTTCTCTTATTTTAGGCTGATAAGCCCCATTTTTTTCCAGTCTTTCTTGTAGGTCCTCAACGTGATGAGCTCTTTCTCACAGCCCTATTCTGTGTTCTCTGCCATTCTACGAATTTAGCTTGATGTTGTTCTTGGAGGTGATGTACCAAAAAGAAAACACCCAAAGCCTTCATAATGCAGAATTTTTATGAGTATCTTGCTAGCTGTGCTCCTACTTATGTCCCAGCATAGTTTTTCCAACAGCTTGAACATGTTAGCCACGTTCAGTTTGTACCAGTCACAGGTAACCCCATGGCGAGCTGCCATAGCCAGCTGCCACTCGGCTTGCAGGTACGACTGAGCACCTGTCCGAGTGCAGCATCTTGTGCTTACTGTAATAATATCCGTTTGCTTCCAGATTGTCTCTCCAGTTTTGCCGTCATCACTTTCAGTCTTAAATCTGTCTTCCACTTTATAGACAGTCCCTTTCAGCTTCAAATTGTCTGCAAATGTAAAATTTTTATAGCTTTAATGGAAATGCCTAATAGATGAAACTAGGCGCAGGCTCCTGCAAAATCCCAGTTGGTCTAGCTGTTGTTTAACAACGTTAAACATTCAGCTCACCACAAAGCATCATCACACTGCTGTGTTTGCATCCTCATTTTAGCAATTTCACGTTGATCACATTTCCCTAGCCTGCCTGTGTCTGTCATGTCAGACAGAAGACTCCTGCAGCAGTCAAGAAATGTTGTATCTGTTTCTTCTTCCCTGCCCCAAGGCCTGTTTCCATGTAACAGTGTGATAGCTTGGTGTGTTCATGGCGAATTCCTGTTTGTTGTCTCTCACTTCTTCACTGACTTTCAAACATTTACAAACAGCTTGTTTATTTATTCCAAAGTTTTCTGAGAAAGCAGATCAATGCAAAATTTCTCAGTTTTCCCTCTTCTGTTTTTTAAAGGAATGTATTCCCTGGAAAGGTGATGGAGCAGCTTGTTCTGGATGCCATCTCCAAGCAATTGGAAGAGAAGAAGGTTATCAGGAGTAGTCAGCATGGATTCACCAAGGGGAAATCATGTTTGACCAACCTGGTAGCCTTCTATGATAACATCACTGGCTGGGTAGATGGGGGGAGAACAGTGGATGTCATCTACCTTGACTTCAGCAAGGCTTTTGACACTGTCTCCCATGACATCCTGATAACAAAGCTGAGAAAATGTGGGATAGATGAGTGGACTGTGAGGTGGGTTGAGAACTGGCTGACTGGCCGAGCTCAGAGGGCTGTGATCAGCGGCACAGAGTCCAGCTGGAGGCTGTAACCAGCGGTGTGCCCCAGGGGTCGGTGCTGGGTCCAGTCTTGTTCAATGTCTTCATCAACGACCTNCTGGTCAGGCCTCACCTGGAGCCCTGTGTCCAGTTCTGGGCTCCCCTGTATCAGAAGGACAGGGACCTGCTGGACAGAGTCCAGTGGAGGGCCATGAAGATGATCAAGGGCCTGGAGCATCTCCCTGATGAGGAGAGGCTCAGTAATCTGGGTCTGTTCAGCCTGGAGAAAAGAAGGCTGAGAGGGGACCTGATCCATGTTTATAAGTATCTTAGTTGCGGGAGGCAAATGGAGGTGGGGAACCTCTTTTCGGTGGTCAGTGGGGACAGGACAAGGGGCAATGGCCTTAAGCTGGAGCACAGGGAGTTCCGCACCAACATGCGGAAGAACTTCTTCACGGTGCGGGTGACGGAGCCCTGGCACAGGCTGCCCAGGGAGGGGTGGGGTCTCCTTCCCTGGAGATATCCCAGCCCCGCCTGGACGCCCACCTGTGTGACTGCTGCAGGGAACTGCTCTGGCAGGGGGTTGGACTCGATGATCTCTCGAGGTCCCTTCCAACCCCTGCAATTCTGTGATTCTGTGATTCTTTTTTTTTCCAGGTCATCACCCCCGTTCTCAAGAATAACCAAGGCAATATCAGAGATAGCTCTGAGTGATTGCAAAAATTGTACAAAAATTGTTGCAGTCCGAGGCTGAATTTCTTCAGTCTCTGCCTGTTTGAATGCATCCAGCTCACTGAAGTGATTCTGTCTCGGTATTGTCTTGGCTGCATGCTTATGTTGACATTGTTAGAGAATGATAATCCGAAAACATTAAACTCTTAAACTTCCCCTGTGTTATCTGTCATTAGCTCCTGCTTTCTATCCCGTAGTGGAGCAGCAGTTCCCTTCTTAGTCTTACCCTGCTGACGTGCGTATCCTCGTCTTGCTCCTGTTGATATTCAGCTCATCTTCTACCTCAGATCTTCGGCTGTGCTTGCATAACTGAACTTAGTTTCCACTTTCTGTGTGCTTGATGCCAGTGAAACCCATCATTAAGCAACGTGCTCCCTTCCTACATTCCCCTTGTACTTTGTGTCCTTAGTATCATGGCTTTACCAATTCTTCTTAACGTTTTACTTCTCTAACTTGTCATCCTGATCTCTGGAAAAATATAAGAGGTGTTTTCATTTTTCTTCATCTCTTTTTAGAGGTGATCAGCCCTGTCATTTCACTGTGATCCACTTTATTTGGCACTCTCAAATTTCTCAAACTCATTGGTTAGAATCAAATTCTAAAAAGTTCTTTCACTATTTGCACACTTCATTCTCTGCTTCAAAAAATTACCAACTCATTCCAAGAACTTGCTGAGCATTCTTCCTACTGTTCTGTACCTTCCCTACAGTCACACCAAATTTCTGCAGAATGTGACCTTTCTTAACCACAGAACATTGTTCTCCTCTGCAATCCCACATAAAGAGTCAGATCACTGCAATTCAAATACACATTCCTCAATTTAACGTGCAACCCCATGGATTTTTTTATTTTGCAGAGTTGATACTAGAAATATTTGGAACTACTACTGCTTGTTCCTTGCTTTCATCAGCCCTTCAAGCCATATGATAGGGGAACTCAAATAAGAGAGCTTTTGCCATGCCTTAAAGGCACTGAGGTTGTTTGGGCTTGCTTTCCTCCTGTGACATTTTGGATACAGAAGGGAGAGCCCACAGCAAAGTTTACCAAACAAAACCCTGTGAGCTCTGCACATCACAGTGGTGGTAACTGCAGCATGAGGCAGAACATTTGGTGCATGGTGCATTCCTAGGTCGGACCCACATGCTTTAATAATGCTGAGGAAACTAGACCAGTTGGTTTTGCTAGCAGCTCACGCTGTACTTTGTAATTTGCATGATGGCAATTATCAGATGATAAACCCTATGATTATTTTCTTAACCGTGCATCATATTTTGCTTGTTCAGTAAGGCATGACTTTAACCTGGGATCTGAAAGACTAATCTGTGAGCAGAACCCTCTAATTAAAAAGGACTCTTATTTATAATGTACTCTCACTGTCCCGTAAATCTTTAGCTGATGATTGAAATGTTTTTTGATAATAACACATGCAACTTTGTCTACTTTTCTTTTTCACAAGAAACATCTGTGAAATAGAAGGGATGAGACTTTCTCTTAAAAATTGTGGGAACACTTAAAATATACAGTACACTTCCTGTTATAGAAAGCTATTTATTAGTCTAAATGCTTGTGCAATATTTGGCAAATGATCAAAACTAGTTTCTCCTGATGTGTTTACAGTGTTCTAAATTAAAAGCAAATCCCATTTTCAAGTGACGTTTGCCGTAGAAAATGAAATGTTTCTGTCGTGCTGCATGTGGCCCTGCTTTCTGCTCGGTGGGATAAGCTCCGAATGTTGAGCACAAAGGCTGCAGGAAAGCTCTTGTGAGAACACGAGTTGCCATCTAGCAGTTCTTCTTGTAAGAAGAACCAGAGGAATCTTTTCCTCCAGTGTAGGATTTTTTTCCTGTGACTGTGTGTTTACTTAACTTTCTGCCTGATGCTGTACTTAATCAGCTACACTGAGAGAAATTCTTTTGATTTCATTGCGTATTCTGTTGCTCTTTAATCCATTTTAATGTTCTTTCCCATAACCTTTGAGTGGCAAAATGGTCACAGACGAGCAGAAGAGCTCCCATTTCTCTAGTGAATGCTTCAGAAATGTGCTCAGGCACAAATTTAGCAGAAGTATTGAACAGACACTGTCTTCTGCATGAAGCTGTGAAAAAGTAGCTTGCAGGGCTGCAGACGTACGAGTGTTACAAAAATTACTCAGCACCATATGCAAAGCATTTTCTTTTCAGCTCAGTTTCAAAACCTGTTACACAAACCTGTTTATTAATTACCATTATTGTTTTCTAAGGGTTTCTGACACGTTCTGAAAAAAACCCGGTGCCAGGACGTACTAGCAGCTTTTGAGTGTAGTTTGCCATCACGTGTGCTCAAAACCCATGGAACGCTTAGCGTGTTGCACAGGAAAAATGTGCTTGGGTCATATTCCGTGTTATAAATAGACAGATAGGCAAACAAGTACACTGTCTCATTTCCAAGAAAAACACTTCATATTCCAGTAACCTGTCCCTCATTTCACATCTCAGATTTAGTAATCTCTTCACTGACTTGCAGACTGTCCTTGGACTTCTAGTCATCCTTGAATTTAAATTAAAAATATGGGCATCTATAGTTTGTATTTCTTTATCTAAGTGATTTAATAGCCATGCGTGGTCCTGACTGAAACTGAAATGAGAAAATCTGCAGCAGCTCAGGATAAACCACCGTCTGCCGTACACCCACAGCTGCCCTGCGTGTGTTGTGGGACTGACCTTCAGCTGGCTCAGGGGTGCTTGGGAAGAGAGTGGGTTATAGAGGTGTGTGATCCTTTTTCTTAAAACTTGGATCTTCTCGTGTCCCAACCCTTCCTTACCTTTCTGAAGAACGTATTTGGCTTACTGGTGCAAAGCTGTAAGCTGGCAACCAAAGTTTTTTATTGGTGGTTTTTTTCTTTTTCCTGTGAAGTAGTTACTGCATAATTAACTGCAGTTTTTGGAGCAAAGCATTTTCAAATACAGTAGAGAAAACATTTAACAAAGCTAGGAAACAATCTGGGAAAATAATACTGAAAACCAGTTATTATTCCATGCTCTGTAAAGGAAGACTTCTGTAATAAATAACAAACATGACCTGAGCTATCAAACCACAGTTACATAACTGTGTTGCAACTGTTGTTGTTACTTGGCCTTTTTAAATCTTTCCTGTTGCCAGCGTGTCTGTTACATTGCACAAAAACATTCTTCCATAACAAAATGAAGTCCTTGCTGAAGACTGGATTCCACTTCCTTCATCTGATGTACATGTTGAGTAAATACAGTGCTGCCAGAAAAAAAATATGCCGAAGTAGAGCCACAGTAAGGTAGCAGGATTGACATAAACTCAACTCACAGGAGTCCTGAAAAAATGTAGGTGAAGGGCATCTTGCTTGTACAAGAATAAGCCGTGGTAGCCAAACTGACACCAAGGTCTGCAGCTGGCAAGGAGCAGCTCCAGCACCAGGACGTGCTGGAAAGCGGCTGCACAGAGGTGAACCTGGGGGTCCTGATGGGCACAAAATTGAAGACGAGTCAGCAAGGTGCCCTTGTCACTGCCCTGGGCTGCCTTAGGCAAAGTAGGGCCAGCAGGTCAAGAGAGGTGCTCCTGCCCTCTCCTCCGTGGCTGAGGACAGTCCTGAAGAGCTGTGTCCACCTGTGTGCTCCCCACTGCAAGAGCTGTTGGCATGCTTGGAGTCCAGCAAATGGCCACAGGTGGAGGATCCCTGCTGTGAGGAGTGGCTGAGAGCTGGCACTGCTCAGCCCGGAGGAGGCTCAGGTGGGCACTGACCGACGCTTAGAAATGCCTAGAGGGATGGTGCAAGGAATCACAGAACTGCAGGGGTTGGGAGGGCCCTCTGGAGGTCACCGAGCCCACCCCCCTGCCAGAGCAGCTCCCTGCAGCAGTCACACAGGCGGGCGTCCAGGCGGGGCTGGGATATCTGCAGGGAAGGAGACCCCACCCCTCCCTGGGCAGCCTGTGCCAGGGCTCCGGCACCCGCACCGGGAAGGAGTTCTTGTGTATGTTGNGCTGAGAGCTGGCACTGCTCAGCCCGGAGGAGGCTCAGGTGGGCACTGACCGACGCTTAGAAATGCCTAGAGGGATGGTGCAANGTCTGGCCTTGTCCCTCTGTCTCCCACAGTTTAGATATCTATAAGCATTGATCAGATCCCCTCTCAGCCTTCTCCTCTCTGAGGAAGATGGGGCCAGCCTCTTCTCTGTGGAGCTGAGGTGGCAGGGCAAGAGGCAGTGGGCACAAACAGAAACACGTCGTGTTCCTGCTGAACATCAGGGAGCACGGCTTTCCTGTGAGGGTGATCGAGCACCGTCACAGGTGCACAGGTTGCCCTGAGAGGCTGTGGAGTCCCCTCCCTGGAGGTGGCCCTAGGCACCCTAAGTGACCCTTCTTGAGAAGAGGGTGTCCTTTTTCCTTTTCCCTTTTCTCTTCACTTTTTTTCCCCCTAATTAGAACTACTCTTTTATAGTTAGAACTACTCCTTTAAGCTTAGATACACATAAAAATTTTTTTGGAGGAGAGGCAGACAAACACAATAAAGATGCTGGGCACTGAAGAAAGAAACATTTCAAACTGATCAAGGATACTGAAAGCACGAGCACTGGCCTGATCTAATGGGAGATTTCAGTAATGGATTGCTTATGGGATTGAACTAATGACCCTGCAATTTCCTTGTTTGAGGAGACAGCTTCAGCTGCTGGTGGAAAGTCTGAGCATCTGGAATCAGAACGAGCTGCAGTGGATGGGAAAATGAAAGAGCTGTGACTGGATCGCTGCTGTCGCTGGGGAAGCGTTCGGAGACCTGCCCACGGGAAGGAGCATCCCAGCCAGCGGCTGCGGAGACGCGGGAATCGGAGCAGCAGCGGTGTGTGGCTGTGGTTACTGTGATACGCTGCAGTGCTCCTGTAGGGAAAAGTCCATTTCCAGACACAGCACAAGGCTGTGGTGCGGGGAGAGGAGACTCTGGCATGTAATCTGCAGAATCTCCCTGTAATCTCCTGGGACCACACAGGAACAGAAGGGGAGTCTCTTTCTTAAGGGACATTATCTCATGAGTTTTATATGAGCAGGGCTATGTCAGAAGGAAAATAAATATTAACAAACACTGCAAACTTGCGTGGAAGCAAGCTAGTAACTGAAAGAATCGGGTTAGCAAGTGTCACGCAGACAGATTGTAATAGATTGGTGATAAAATGGCTCCGGCAGGCTCTCACGCTTTCCTTACTGCTCAGAGTCATTATGTCTCTTCCTACATGCAAAGAAGCCTCCTGAGAGCAGCTGACTTTTGGTTAAATCTGCCCTGCTACGCAGCTGCTTCATGCCCCAGGCCTGGCCGTGACGCGGGGCAGCCAGCAGTCTGCAGGGGGTCGGGCTGGCTGGCGTTGGTTGGCGGTGTTTCTCGTGGGGCTGCTTCTGTGGGTTGGTTGGTTTGCTTGTTTGCTTGTTTGTTTTCCCAAGTACAGTCTCCTTCTCAAACATCATCCTGTGCTTGCTAAGAAGAGGAGATCTCTGGCAAAACAGGGTGGATTATAAATGAACGTCGCTGCAGGTGGCTTATCGTTCCCTTTGGATGTCATCTGCAGCTCGGTTTCCTTTTTTCCTTCACAAAGACACCGGTGCAGCAGTGCAACCCGACCCACAGGTATTTCTGTATTTATGGCAGATTCTGACTGATGGGGCACGTGCTGTTACGTTCTGCTTCTCTGTTACTTTACGAGGTTTGAAGTCTGGCTGTCAGCAGTGCTCGTACAGTTCTTCTCGGTTTTTCTCGCACTGTGTTGCTACACTGAAATTTGCTGCTGATCTAGAAATGGATAGAGATGAAAGCCCAACCCAAAGGGCTGTTCCTCCCTTCCACAGCTGTGAGCGCTGACTTTTAATCAGCATTGTTTGTTTTTCTCCGGTGTTTGTGTTGTTTTTCACTATCAGGAACATTCCTTGATGAAGGAAGCTGGGGAGCTTCTTTTTAAGAGTAACCTCATTATTCTTACAGAAAATGAGGAAGCACAGAAAACTCCTCCCGCCCCCCTGCAATACTCACAGACCTCATGTGTTGCCTAACTGTTCCTGTCCCTTGTCCAATGTGGTTTTCTTTACACAAATATATTTTTTTATATGTACATGTTCACATTTTTAACTACGAGACTTTTGAAACAAATGCATGTCCCCAGGCCTCTCGAGAATGGGAACCAAATACTTTGTGCATGTACATGGGAAAGTATATGGGCTATTGGTGTGTATTGTGGACCAGGTTGATACGTGCAGGTACTTCATGGATTAACCCCTGACAGTTCATTATTTTACTTTTCTTCTCCTGTAGACTCCCTCTGGTATTTCTAAATCCTTAGTGGGAACGGGGCCCGGAGCAAGGAGCACTGCCCCGCTGCAGCAGTTCTCCTTGCTTTCTGTCACCTTTCCAGCTGTGTTACGTGGTACAGCATCGCGTCCGGTGCTTTCGGGTTGTTGCACAGACCGTTAACATCCCGGCGTCTGGGGCTGCAGAACACAGCTCCCAAGGACGTCGGTGAAATGTGCTCTGTGTATTTGTATGTTACGCTGAGGAGAATTTGTGAGGGTCCAAGCTGTGAAAGAAACCTGTCCAATACCAGGTCTGAGAAATGCAGATACGAGGGATGCCAGGTCTGGCACACGCAGCTAACAGGGCAGAGGCAGCTTTTTACCTCTCTGAGTTGCGGACACAGGTGACCTTTGACCTTTACCCCTTACTGGTTTTCCATGGGGGAAGTGATGAAGCAGCTACACATGGGTCAGGGGCCAACAGAAGGGACTTCAGGGCCTTGGGACAGCGGCTGAAGGAACCGAGGGCACAGATCATCGATTCTTCTCTGCCTCCCGTACTGGGTACGGACATTGCAACAAGTGGAAGGATCTCGTCTCAACACCTGGCCTCGGGGCTGGTACCACCACCAGAACTTTGGGTTTTCTGACAACCAAGTGGCCTGCATGGCACCGGGTCTGCGGCACCGGTGGGGTTCGCCTTTCCCGAAGTGGGAGGAGGGTCCTGGGGGAAAAGCCAGTGGGGCTTGCTGGGAGGGCTTCAAACTCGGTCTGGAGGGGACGGGGGGGATGAGCCTTCCTACAGCAAGGAGGGGGAGGGCAGAGCTGGGTCACAGGGACGGGGTGCTGGCAGGGGTCCTCAGCCCACTGCCCTGGGAGGGGCTGGCAACACTGCAGCACGGGGGGAATCCCCTGATAATGAGGCGGGGATNGCTATGTCAGAAGGAAAATAAATATTAACAAACACTGCAAACTTGCGTGGAAGCAAGCTAGTAACTGAAAGAATCGGGTTAGCAAGTGTCACGCAGACAGATTGTAATAGATTGGTGATAAAATGGCTCCGGCAGGCTCTCACGCTTTCCTTACTGCTCAGAGTCATTATGTCTCTTCCTACATGCAAAGAAGCCTCCTGAGAGCAGCTGACTTTTGGTTAAATCTGCCCTGCTACGCAGCTGCTTCATGCCCCAGGCCTGGCCGTGACGCGGGGCAGCCAGCAGTCTGCAGGGGGTCGGGCTGGCTGGGGTTGGTTGGCGGTGTTTCTCGTGGGGCTGCTTCTGTGGGTTGGTTGGTTTGCTTGTTTGCTTGTTTGTTTTCCCAAGTACAGTCTCCTTCTCAAACATCATCCTGTGCTTGCTAAGAAGAGGAGATCTCTGGCAAAACAGGGTGGATTATAAATGAACGTCGCTGCAGGTGGCTTATCGTTCCCTTTGGATGTCATCTGCAGCTCGGTTTCCTTTTTTCCTTCACAAAGACACCGGTGCAGCAGTGCAACCCGACCCACAGGTATTTCTGTATTTATGGCAGATTCTGACTGATGGGGCACGTGCTGTTACGTTCTGCTTCTCTGTTACTTTACGAGGTTTGAAGTCTGGCTGTCAGCAGTGCTCGTACAGTTCTTCTCGGTTTTTCTCGCACTGTGTTGCTACACTGAAATTTGCTGCTGATCTAGAAATGGATAGAGATGAAAGCCCAACCCAAAGGGCTGTTCCTCCCTTCCACAGCTGTGAGCGCTGACTTTTAATCAGCATTGTTTGTTTTTCTCCGGTGTTTGTGTTGTTTTTCACTATCAGGAACATTCCTTGATGAAGGAAGCTGGGGAGCTTCTTTTTAAGAGTAACCTCATTATTCTTACAGAAAATGAGGAAGCACAGAAAACTCCTCCCGCCCCCCTGCAATACTCACAGACCTCATGTGTTGCCTAACTGTTCCTGTCCCTTGTCCAATGTGGTTTTCTTTACACAAATATATTTTTTTATATGTACATGTTCACATTTTTAACTACGAGACTTTTGAAACAAATGCATGTCCCCAGGCCTCTCGAGAATGGGAACCAAATACTTTGTGCATGTACATGGGAAAGTATATGGGCTATTGGTGTGTATTGTGGACCAGGTTGATACGTGCAGGTACTTCATGGATTAACCCCTGACAGTTCATTATTTTACTTTTCTTCTCCTGTAGACTCCCTCTGGTATTTCTAAATCCTTAGTGGGAACGGGGCCCGGAGCAAGGAGCACTGCCCCGCTGCAGCAGTTCTCCTTGCTTTCTGTCACCTTTCCAGCTGTGTTACGTGGTACAGCATCGCGTCCGGTGCTTTCGGGTTGTTGCACAGACCGTTAACATCCCGGCGTCTGGGGCTGCAGAACACAGCTCCCAAGGACGTCGGTGAAATGTGCTCTGTGTATTTGTATGTTACGCTGAGGAGAATTTGTGAGGGTCCAAGCTGTGAAAGAAACCTGTCCAATACCAGGTCTGAGAAATGCAGATACGAGGGATGCCAGGTCTGGCACACGCAGCTAACAGGGCAGAGGCAGCTTTTTACCTCTCTGAGTTGCGGACACAGGTGACCTTTGACCTTTACCCCTTACTGGTTTTCCATGGGGGAAGTGATGAAGCAGCTACACATGGGTCAGGGGCCAACAGAAGGGACTTCAGGGCCTTGGGACAGCGGCTGAAGGAACCGAGGGCACAGATCATCGATTCTTCTCTGCCTCCCGTACTGGGTACGGACATTGCAACAAGTGGAAGGATCTCGTCTCAACACCTGGCCTCGGGGCTGGTACCACCACCAGAACTTTGGGTTTTCTGACAACCAAGTGGCCTGCATGGCACCGGGTCTGCGGCACCGGTGGGGTTCGCCTTTCCCGAAGTGGGAGGAGGGTCCTGGGGGAAAAGCCAGTGGGGCTTGCTGGGAGGGCTTCAAACTCGGTCTGGAGGGGACGGGGGGGATGAGCCTTCCTACAGCAAGGAGGGGGAGGGCAGAGCTGGGTCACAGGGACGGGGTGCTGGCAGGGGTCCTCAGCCCACTGCCCTGGGAGGGGCTGGCAACACTGCAGCACGGGGGGAATCCCCTGATAATGAGGCGGGGATTGCTGGGGCAATAGGAGAAGGCCAAGGGGAGCCTCAAGGGAAACACTCTGAGGGAATCAAGGAGTTATCCTCTAAGAAGGTTACAAGATGTGCTGCCCAGCTGAGTGCCTCTACGGCAGCGCACACAGCTCGGGAAACAAACAGGAGGAGCTGGAAGCCACCGTGCTACCATAAAACCATGGTGTAGTTGCTGTCACTGGGACCTGGCGGGACGATTCCCGTGCCTGGAACGTGGCTATTGATGGCTGCGAGCTGATCAGAAGGGACAGGCGAGGAAGGAGAGGAGGAGGTGTTGCCGTCTACATCAGGGAAGGAACAGAGCGTGAACTAGAACAGAATGTGGACAGCCTGGAGGCTCGGGGTGAGCTGATAGCAGCTGCTCTGTGTCTGAAGGGGAGCTACAAGAAAGGGGGGCACGGACTCTTCAGCAGGGTCTGTGGGGATGGGAGAAGGGGGAATGGTTTCAAAGTAAAAGAGGAGAGATTCAGGTTGGATGTAAGGAAACAGTTTTCTACATTAAGGGTGGTGAACTGGAACAGGCTGCCCAGAGAGGTGGTGGAAGCCCCAACCCTGGAGACATCCAAGGTCAGGCTGGACCAAGCTCTGAGCACCCTGATGTGGCTGTAGGTGTCCCTGCACACTGCAGGAGTTGGGCCAGATGACCCTTAAAGGTCCCTTCCAACTCCAGGGGTTCTATTGCTGCGATCCTGTTGGCACATCCAGGAATCTGAGTAGCATGGAGAAGTGTTAACAACTGGCTGACATTTCAGGCTGTGTAAACATCTGGGTGTGGGAAAAGGCTGGGAGGAGCAAATATTAACCACGGTGCTCAGATGTTGATGTGTTAGATGGCCATGTAGCTTCCCTGGAACCTTCAAGGCCAGTACAGGCTTTCTCATCTCATGGATGTGTTCCTGCTGCTTTTGGAGCCCTAACGAAGTGTCTTCTGATGATTTTTCTTCCAAGCAGACAGATAAACTCCACACCTCTGCCCTAAGCTTTTGGTGATAACTCACTGAGTCCTGTCGAGCTGTCATGGAGTACACAACAGCTGAATATCTGGCCGCCTGCTCCTTCATACATGAGTAAGCTTTCTGCAATGCCAGGGCTATGAGTGAAGTGACTCATGGCTCACCGCTGTGTCACAAGAGAGCTACCCTTACAGATATGAAAATCAGCATGAGTCCATGCCATGAGTACAGACTGTGTCTTGGTAACGCGACTCATCTTAAGGCCCCCACTGCATATATAAGTTTGCTTGTGTAAAGAAAGTAGAATCTGACGCTAAGCTAAAAGCCTTCGGATTTGGCCTAGTATTTTTAACTGAGAACTTGGCATAGCAGTGGAACAATATGTGCTACTCGTTCTTATGCAATGAATACCAAAAATTGTTTTGTTGTATTCTTGTAGTTACCAAGCCCGTATTGTGCAATAAGCTGTACAAGTATTTTTAAAACAATATGGTGTTAATAACAGCCACATTGATCAGATCCTCTGCGGATTTCCTGCTGAATTCATTGCATATAGCCTACTTTCAGAAACAGACGTATGTACTAGCATGTAGAAAAGGGTTTTTAGGAGGTGGTATTCTAATAAAACTTCATGGATGTGTTTATGGTGCAATTTTTTATTTCTGTTAAGTTCTACAGAAAATAAATGTAGTCTCATAAACTGCTCATGTGGACACAAGGGCCATAATGAAAACATAGAATCATAGAATCACAGAATGGTTCAGGTTGGAAGGGACCTTAGAGACCATCTTGTTCCAACCCCCCTGCCATGGGCAAGGACCCCTCCCACCAGACCAGGCTGCCCACAGCCCCATCCAGCCAGTTTTAAAACTTTCTGTGAAAACTTTTGTATTATTACCACGGGCAAGATTCAGGCCTAGCCCAACTTACCTAGCATGATTAACGCCTGTGTTCCTATCAAAATCAGTAATTCCCACTGACAGGTCTCTACTGCGCACACGAGCTCCCTCAATCCTCCCAAGTGAAGTTACACTCTATGGCCATTTTCCAGCTACTTCCCTGCAGTCACCCTCTCTGCCTTCGCATGGGGAGGACACCGCTTCCAGCACGCTTTACATTTTCTCAGCTGATCGCTGAGCTTATGAGAGTTTTTATCACTTCAGAGGATGCGATACCACTTTACGCACTACTTAGGTAAAGCCCATTTGTGCTCTAACAAACCTTTCGACTTCAAAGGGAGAGACCAGCAGAGCAGCCAGGACAGCCCTTCCACAGAGGCTGCTTTTTGCAACGCAGGACTGAACGGGCAGAGCTGCCTGACTCCCCAGCCCCTCTGTGTGTGAACGTGGCAGGGCCCCACGGCACTCCTTCCCGCCCCTCACCCAGTGCTGCTCTTCCCCGGGGCTGCAGGGCAGCAGCTAACAGCGGGTGCGGGAGGTGGGCTCTCGGGGTGACGGGGAGCTGCACCGCGCCGGCCTCGGCTGGGTTCCAGCCAGCCAAGCTGTAGCCAAGCCTGGCCTTGTGTGTGCCCCCACACTGCCTTCCACCTTGAGTCCAGGGTAGCTGCTCTGAATTTTAGCAAAGGAAGCAGAAACACCACCGTGGGAAGCCGCAGGACCGGAGAGAGAACACGCGTGTTGGAGTAACACCAGTACAATAAAAACCATGTTGTGATTAGTTCTGGTTTTGAACAAAAGACAAATTATTTATTTGTTTCTTCAAATGAAGCATAACACTAAGGTATAAAGGGAGTATAAATAACATCTGATTGTGCTCCTAAGCTCCATGCTATCACTTTCTTGCAATGACATCCTTCAACAAATTAACTACATCATTACTGTTAAGTATTAATTGCACAAAACAGATACACAAAATATATAATGAGCTATAAGGAGGACAACATTCTTCCATTATGACAAACAACTGTAACAAGAAATGGAAAAAAAAAAACAAACCAATAGATTTAGGCTTACACAGATGGCAACACTGAGAGTTTTAAGTCCTCTCCTTGAACACATTACATGTGATAAATAATATGCAAAATATTTAAAGAATTTTGTTGTTGCTTACAGAAGATACTTAGCAAGCAAAGAGCCAGTAGCAATCACTGCCTCATGTTTCATATCCCCATCATTCAATGCAAATTTTTACATTTCATGCAATAATCCTGAGCTTATTTTCAGTAACATTGAAATGTCATCTATATTAATTACCAAATACATACAGAGCCCAACTATGGGGTCTATTGTATTATTAAGGCATGAAAAAAGAATAACAGTTTATTAACTCTGAATGCCACAAATATAGCACAGCAGTTAGAAGGCTCAAAAAAGCTCAAGAAGTACCAGTGATGTCTGTGCCAAGGTCCCCCAGAACATGACTGTGAATCATCAGCTCCTGAAAAGATACAGCATCAAATCCTGGCCTTGCTGACATCAGGGAGTTTTGCCATTGCCTTGACTGCTGGACCAAGCTTCAGAGCTATCAGGAGTAACTCGGACTCCTTTTCATATCCCCAAAAAATTGACAAACTTCCTCTCACTCAAGTCAAGTATGAATTTAAAAACCACTACCTATTAATTAGTATTTTCAGTCTATGGTAAGATACTATTATACAGCATGGCAAGTAAGAAAAAGCCTTTTCAGGAAGTGCTTATTTGTTAGTCTGACTTATTGGTACTTTAAAAGAAGGTGGAACTAGCATGACAAGGACCTCTGCCAAATCTATCCTCTAACTGATTTTTCGTTGTTAAGGAAAGGCTTTGTAAGCCAAACACAGTGTGTAGGATGAGCTCTAGTCCCCATGGTTCAATGTCTCCTCAAAGATGAAGAACACCAAAGTCGTCAAGTGAAGAACTCACCACCTGCAGAAGCTGTAGTACCTGGGTTGGACAGTTCTCCACGCATTTTCTATCTGTGAAATCCGTGCAAAATGCCCTGTAGTAAGCCAGGGTATTTCGGTTCAGTTAACTGATACTGAAGCCAAGTCGGTGGCACGTGTTACCTCACACTTACAACTGCATTATGTCTCAGGATGGGAACTACAATAGCAGGCGATCTCCTCTACCTCTGCTACTGCTATTGCCTGCCCCAGTGTCGGAATTTGCCTAGTCGGGCACAGTTTACAGACCCAGGAGCCTCATCCTTCATCTGAAGGCGGCCCACGCTCTGCTGTGGAAAGAACCACGGAATGCAAGAGGGACAAAGGCCGGGTAACAGCGTCTGCGCACACGTCTGTCCGTGCCTGCACCCCTCTTACACACAGACCACCCCCCGCAAGGAGGTGGCGTCCAGTTCCATCAGTGCAAGGCTTTGAAGAACTCAGAATATGCACAAATCCAATAGAGCTAATTTCATCTAAAACACCAAGTTATAATATTGAAAAAAAAAAAACGTTTTGTCACAATAACCCGTCCAGGAAATTCGTTACTCTCTCATTTGAGATGGGAGAAAAAGGTCGTTGCTATTGGAGTTAATGGGTTAGACTTCATGTCATTTTTGGTTAACTTATACTAACAAATAAGTTAAAGAAGGCTAAGGCTATAAATCGTTACTGTTTCATTTATAAATAACCACTTTATTTCTATTCTCCTCTAAAAAAAGTGTTAAGGAAAAAGGTGGCCAGAAGGTTTACACATGTTGTAAAATGTAATTTGGTTAAGTTAAGCTGTAAAAACCAAACGTGTAAGTGAAGTTGAGCACAGTGTAAGAAAAAGCCAGTTTTTTTGTTTTTTTTTTTTTTTAATTAACAACTTATTTACAAGTTCTTAAAATCGACTGAACTGGAGTAGATGTCCTGTGTTTGTCACCAATGTTTTATTGTAACTGGTAACTTCCACACCTTATAGTAGAACAACAAAAAGAAAATGAAGTTCACTATATACAGCCTTTGTACAGGCTACTTGACTATACACAAGGCATAGTGATGGTAACACAACCTAGCCTCCATCATAATTTGTGCACAAAAAGACACCAATCAGACGTTATGTGAACATTACAGTGAAATGACGTCACAAGTCCAGTGAAAATTCAGCATAATACAAAACATATTTATCTACTGCAAATGCCATCCCTTCCAACAATAAGCCTTGACTCAGTAGTAACTCAGCCAGAGTCTGACGCAGAGATCTGTTGTGTGGTTATCAGTCTTTTCAGGGAAGCAACCTCTGCAGAGAGGTTTGCTATGCCCTGCTTCAAATACAGGTTCTCAGACTCGGAGACGTTGTAGATATTGTCTTTTATTTCAACAACTCCAGTTTTGCAAGCGCTCTGAATTTTGACATTGAGTTCCTTTTGATGCCAGAGCTCTGGTTTCAGCGACCAGTCCTGGATGTTCGTCACCTGAACCGAGAAAGGAGTGTGAGAAGGGTGCACCAAGCTCTGCGCACTGTGTTTGTCAAGCTCAAAATGCCTTTTTGAGGACATGTCAATGGGCGATGACAATTTCTGTGTGGCATCATAGTCATTATCCATTGCTTCCACTTTAACTTGCATGGCTTTGGCTTTGATTCGAAGCTTGTGAGGCAAAGCTGAAGAATTCACTTCTGGAACTTTAACCGTTGCGTGAACATTTTTGTGTTCAACTGGGGAATGGATTGGACCCTTAGGAACTTGCTGCTCATCTTCTCCGTCAGACGACTTTCCAACAACGCCGTCGTCAGTTTCTGAAGTTCTGGGGGAGTTACTGGAGGACCTGTTAACTTGCAGGAGAGGAGGAGAATGTGAGTAGACGTTAAAGGTAGTTCCCATGTAGTTTGGATAGATGGATGCTTTATATGAACCTCGGTCATCTCTGGGCTCTCTCTCTAATTCCATGGGCTCCTGTTTTATAATCTGGAACTTATTTTCAGGACTTCTACAGCTGCTTTGTATACGACTTGCTTGGGTGTGCTCCACGGATGACATTTCAGACACATCGGACATAGAGCTTTGCGGAGAATGCTTAATGACAGAAATACAGCTGCTACCCACCATAGACGGCTCGTGTTCGTCTACAAACGAGTTAATATTTGGCTTGGAACTCTGATAGTCCGGGAAATACACAGTTGCTGAGCTACTGAGTTTCTGTATCTCTTGGGCATAGGCTGCAGAACTAATTAAACCAAACTTCAGCTTCAACGAGAGCAGCTCCGCCTTCAAAGTGGCATTCTCCTCTCCCAGTGCAATTAGTTTGTTCTCTAAGACAAGGTCATTCAGCCGCCGTTTTTCACGAGATCTTTTGGCAGCTTCGTTATTTTTCCGCCTTTTCTCCCAGTACATCGCATCCTTCTTTTCATCCGGAATGAATTCTCGCTTTCTCCGGCAAGCTGAAGATTTGCTTTTCCCACTGCTTGCTTCAGTAAGTAGGATATCTTCATTTGTAGACAGCTCTTCAGACACTTCTGCTAAAGTAGACTTAAGTACCATGATTTTGTCCACATTGCTACTTGTGTCAACAGGTCCGTGTTCCTTTTTGAGGGTCTGCATTTTCCTCAGCTGCATCAGAAACAATTTGTAGTCGATCTACAATGAGCAACAGAGCAAGCTACTTCTGCAGGACTTCTCGCTCCGCAATTTGATAAATACAGTAACTTTAAATCCACACACATTCTTCTGTTTGTTTCATATTCTCAAACAGAAGTGCCTAGATCCAACGTTCTTGGCAGGGCCAATGGGAATCTTCTAAAAAAAACAAAAAACCAAAGACCTGGAAAAAAACAGAGAAGTTGTTTACTATTTAGGAATCGCTGTTTTAGGGAGTGATAAAGCAATTTCCAGCAGAAAACCCAGCCTGGCACTTGGCGGGTGACAGCTGCTGTGGCATGAAGCAGCCCAGTGACGAAGCACCTCACTCTACCCTCCATGATACCTAGGTAGCAGATTTGCTTCCAAAACAAATACAGTGTGATCCAAGGGGGAGGGGGGAAAGAAACCAATTTAAGAAATGGGTTTTGATGCTACCACAGTGTTATGACAACTTTCCGTGATATCAGCGACCGACTCACAGCTCTAACGCTGAACGCTGCAGGACACCGGGCACGCCGATGAGCAGCACTGGAAAGCATCCCACCCTTCCCCATTAAAACACCCCTTCTGAAAACAGCTGTGGTGTGTGACTTAGAAATGTGACTTATTCACGTTCTTCGTGGATTAAAAATAACAAATTGATTCAGAGACACTGGAGTGCTTTCTATTGTCTTAAAATAACAGCGCTATCCATTAAAGCTATTAAAGGTTTAATTTTTGCTTTTCTATCCTGCAAGGAACATACGCAGACAAATGTACCCGAACACACATTCCTGGAGTTTAACAACACCTTTTCCATCAATCACACCATTTCAAACTAGTAAGCACAAACATAAAATTCTGGTATATACCTGCTAAAAATCTGATGAGAAAAGCGTGTTGTGTAAAACTTTTCCTTGTCTCTTAAAAAGAAAATGCTAAAACCAGTCCTGAAAAATACATTAGATAATAAACACTAACATAATTTGGAAAATAATTTTATTATATCGAAGCAAAGTATAACTCTTAAGGCATGCACACCTTTGAAAAACAGGGCTTACATTCCAGTGCAAGTTTAGATCTCGAAGCCTTACCATGAGCAATGGAAACCAGCTTAACCTTTAGCTTCAGACATTGTCATCACTGAAATTGAACTTCGCATTTAAATCAGCATTTGTTTCATTTAGCCCTCCTTAACACAAAAAATACTTTATTCTCAAGATCATTCGATCGTGATCCGAGACACAGCTTCTCAGCATCTCATTTTTCAGGAAGTCCTGTTGCTGGTGAAATGAACGCAGCAAACAAGTTGCTGCTGCAGGACTCGCTGTTGGGTCAGCAATGATTCCTGCCTGCACAACAGCAGCAGAGAAACAACTTCAAATGAGTGTCACTATTTACTGGGAAAGTTTTTACCATTACTAATGAAACCAATTTTATCAGTTGGGAAAGTTACAAAAGAATTAATGAATTTTATTCTGCCAGTTTGTCTTTTCCAGAAAGCAGGGGAGTGAGTGGTGTAAAAATAAAGCAGGGTCAAAAAGACTCAGGTTCCAAGCTGGGTTCTGTTCCACCAAACCATGCCAGTTCTTCTGTCACAAAAAATCAACATGTTTAATAGAAGAGCTAAGTAGAACTTCCTAAAATCCACGGTTAATTACTGACACGTAACTACTTGTTTTTGATAACACAGCCTTAATGGAGAGTGGACTCAGAAGACATCAAAGACTGCATCTAACGTTTCAGTGCAAAAGCAGCACCGTGACTTCCCATGTTTGTAAAGCAGAAAGCAATTACACAGTTAGGTCCTGCTCCAAGCTTCTAACTGGTGTCAAAAGGAATTTTCTGTCAAGTTAAACAGCAGCTGAGTCAGGTGTAGAAACAAAAAGTAAGCCCCACAACAAAGCAACAGTAGTTTTCCAAAAATTCAGTGTAATTTGATTTGCTGAAAAAGCTGTATAGTCCTTCTGTCCATCTCAGCCTTCAGTGGTTCCAGTGGTGCGTTTCTACTCAGTGCAACCCGACCCTTCACACGTACAGACCTCTGTATGCTTTTCATACACCAAACACGCAGATTTCTAAAGTAAAAGTAAGAAAGACAAGACAGGCCAGCTCAGTTTCTGTGGCACTTGTGAAAGAATCGGTCTCTGTAACGGCTGTACACAACACGGAGAACACGGCCGGGGCTGGATGTCACTGCCCGCAGCAGGAGGCACGCACAGCCCCCGCCCCACAGTCGCCGCCCGCCGCCCCACAGCCGCCGCCCCACAGCCGCCGCCCCACAGCCGCCCGACCGCGGCCAGCCCCGGGCTCGCCCGTCACCACGGGCAGCCTGCGGCCTTCTGGCAATGCCCTCGGTGCTGCAGAACGCAGCGGCACGGGACGCGCAGCGCCACACACGCTGAACACCTGCGAAACCATCACCTGCCTGCCTTAGTGGGAAACTCACCCGACTCTGACTGAGGCCAAAAGGGTTCAGAACAACTTATCGGGGATTTCTGGGCCTTGCCACTGCAGGAACCTGACTGAATTCTGCAGCACTGGAGAGCTACACTCAAAGCCAAGTAACACTTCCTCTCCTAGCAGAGGGATACCAACCTGGAAACACCATCATTTCCTCTGTATTCATCTACCATACATCCCAGAACATCGCTACACTTACTTGAAACAGTAGCAGCGGCAAGGAAATACTTACGAAACATAGGATTTGTGCCCGTTTCTGGAAGAACAAATCTGTACACCTACACTGACCTAGTACCAACGTGTTTTCTCCTTCTTATACTCCAAACATGCACCTCCACTCTACAGAAGCAACATCTCTGGCCTCAAACACAACTGTCCTAGAGCAAGGACGATGAGGACTGTGTGTCCATCTGCAGTTCTCAGCTCGGAGTGATTCCACTTCGGCGTCTGTCCAACACCACGACCTGGGAAAAACACTAGCAGCAAGAGCAACAGATAAAAATAATTAGCAAGAAGTTTGCTTTCCCTGCAAATGAAGGCAGACTAATGACACAGTTTGCCAGTATGACTATGTATCAGTCAAAATCGAAGCGCATGTCCAGACAACCTCAGTGCTGGCGCTGAGCTGCACTGGAAGCCCAGCGACACGCAGAGCTGGCACCCCCCGATCCACGTCCATCCTAGTGCACAGCCTGCTCCTGTTGGCACTGACTGAGCCCTGCTTGGGCCAGCCCCCCTCCCATACACATTGCTCCTGGCACAGAAGGCAGGATGTAGGTAGCACAGAAGCCTACAGCTAGGAGCCGGCATGTATCAAACAGGGATGGTTTTTGTGCAGCATTTACCTTCTTCAGCCAGAGCCCATCAGTAAGGCTGTCAAGACAGAAGCGTAACCCACTGACACAGTCTCACTGCGTTGCTGTTGATGTAGTTCCCCCTAATGCCATTACTGCCGTGAGCTAGGAAGACAGCTACAAACCCTCGGTGCTTTCCACATTTTCCTACAGCAACCCCACCACCACCGCAGCTGGAATGGCTGCTTTAAAGCAGGAGTGAGAGCCCCTGTTTTTTAAATACTTCTCCATGTGGATCAGACCAATACCGAGTCTGTAAACAAATTAAATTCCATCTGATGATAATGGCAAAATGCCTTCAATAAAAACAGCCATTTCACTTCACTCGCATTTTATAATTCCACTGGAAAACATCAGTATTTACACATGAATTAATGAACTGTAATGATTCCTCTGACTATATTTCAAATTCCAATATTTTCCCTTATGATTAATTTTTCAATTGCTTTATCACTCCCTCATAAAGTATTATAAAACCAACATTTAATACTGCCTTACATTACTCACTGTTAAAGATTTTTTTTTTTTGGTTGGTTGATGTTAATGGCATTGAGTGCCAATTCAACAATGTAATAACACTCGACCCTATTAACTTAATTACAGAGCCAGTCTTGCTCCCACAGCAATTTTGCCACTGGCTTCAATAGAAGTAGGATGCAGTCCTAGATCCAAGTGCTAATGAGACTGTTTTATAGAACTCACACTAGTGAGGCAAGACATTACGTATGCAGGAATCATGAAAAGTTAATTTATCCATGGACTTAAAGAAATACTTAAGTGATCTGATTGTGTCAAAATAGCACATTAAGGATCTGATCCTGGGGATCCGTGCAGCCGCACTGCAATAACTGAGATGTTTCAACAGGCTGGAGGACAGGGCCGCAGTGCGGCCTCTCCCTGTTTCACTAATCTAATTACCCAGGTCAGTTCTGCTTTGGGGAACACACGTGGGTCTGCACACACACATTTAAGTTCACCCACTGAGAAACTGCACGTCATTATTTGTATTTATCAAAATAATTCACGCTATCTCCAAGCATAGTATTTCAAAGCAAAACTCAGAATGAGAAAACTAATTCTTTAATTCTGTTTGTGTGATAGACTTATGGAGCTAAAGGAAATGCTATTTCTAACAGTTGGCTGCTTTCAAATACACTTCACTTTTGTAGGGCCATGGGTCTCCAATATTTATTTCACAGTCCTTCAAAGACAGACAAAAAAAAGGTTATGTATAGCTTCATAATTTCAAAAAGAACCACGCTTCTGTCCCCATCTTTAGTAAACAAGGAATTAAAACCACTATGTGGCAAAGTGCAGAAATATGATAAAAGCTCAGACTGATAAATGTGCATGCTTTCACTTGTTGTCTTCCCTGTTTTGCACAGGTCTTATTAATTATACTGCTGCCATTCTGCCAAAGGTTATTGATTCTGAAGACACATCTACACACCAGAGAAGATGGTGCAGAACCCACTCATGTACAGCAAAACACCAGACAGCGCTCTGAGCTTCGAAGACCTGGAGAACACACTTTGCACTTTTGTCTTAAAAAACGATAATCTCTAAAAATCTTTAAAGATGCTCAGAGGCTGGAGCACCTCCCCTGCGAGGACAGGCTGAGGGAGCTGCGCTTGTTCAGCCTGGAGAAGAGAAGGCTGCGGCGGGACCTCATTGCAGCCTGCCAGGATTTCAAGGGGAGATGATAAACAGGAGGGGAACCAACTTTTCACAAGGGCAGACAGCGACAGGACAAGGGGGAACGGTTTTAAGCTGAAGGAGGGAAGGTTTAGATTGGACATCGGGGGAAGTTCTTCACTGAGAGAGTGGTGAGGGGCTGGCACAGCTGCCCAGAGGCTGTGGCTGCCCCGACCCTGGAGGTGCTCAAGGCCAGGTTGGATGGGGCCCTGGGCAGCCTGATCCAGTGCCAGATCTGGAGGTTGGTGGCCCTGCCTGTGGCAGGGGGGTTGGAACCTCATGGTCCTTGGGGTCCCTGCCAACCCAAGGCCACTGTATGATTCTATGATCTTCGAAGCATGTCAAAAACATTTGCTAACCATCTCAAGATTTTTAGGAGTTACAGAAAAATACACGCAATATTGCATGCACAAGAGACAAAACTGAGTTTGTAAGTTTAGGTGGATACACATCCTAACAAAACTCTGCTTAAATGGTTTGGAACCACTGAACCTTTACTGTGAGCAACTCTGGGTCTATTGATTTTCCCAGACAAACATTATGCCATGGAATTCTGCACCTGTCAGCTCTAGCATAATTTGGAAATACTCTGCAGCTGCAGACATAGCCCCCCAAATTCAATTCCAACTTCCAGTGAAACCGTTCAATATGCCTTTTCTTGCCTTTTACGTAGAACAGTTTGCAAAGTAACTTTGTAACGTAGCGCAGTAACTTTGCAAAGTTGCATCCTATTTGAGAAAAGCTTTAATGCCATCTCCCCTGGAACAGTGATACATCCCTAGGATAAATTATTGGGGAAGAGGGTCTAGGCAATGTGGAACAAATAAAAGTTCAAACTTTCTGGAAAAAAAAATGAGATAAGTGCACTTTATGCTGTAATAGACTTGTTATCCATAGCCACAAAAGGGAAAATTCACAAAATGAATGTTAACACCAATTACTGCTATTAGACAGTTACATTCACACAGAGCATTAACCCCTGCCAACAGGCACACGGAGCAATACACAACTACTGCTCCCGCACACGTTCCCTTTTCCTACAACTTCACGGGCATCTTAAGTGCTCACAGTTCCAGGATCAACGTGTAATTAGGTCAGTGGAGCACTGATGATGATAGGTTTGTACAAGATGACCCATTTTTGCTAAAATGTTGATTCGCTTATTGAAAGAAAGTAATAGGACACGTCTACATAATGTGTTCCATGGAAACATCAAGAACCATCCATTTATTGTGACGCTTTTCAATCACATTTGAAAAAATGACTAAGCTCACCACTACGCTTGAAGCATTAACACATTTTTCTATTACCTGCTTCCAAGCTGTGCCCATACAGTTGATGTCATGTGCAATTTTTACAAAAGGTTCTCATTCTTAGGAGAATTAGGTAAGTTACTGTTTATCTTAATAATTACAAATTAATTCCTTACTATATGTCTTGCCTCCCAAAGGTAAATTACGCAAACCATGCTAATAAAATCATTAATTTGAAGGGACTAAACACACACTAAAAGACACCCGTTGCTCAGAAAGGGCAGCCAAGGTTAATAGGTACAAAACTGACCCACATTTTCCACCATTTCCTGAGGAAGACGGTATGATTCAATCAAATCTGCTTAACTTGTCCTCAACCAGCTGCCTGCTGCTCCTGTTTAAGTGGGGGGAGAGCGAGGGGAGCAAAGTCTAAGAATGCTACACAAAGTGCCAGCAGAAACTTCAGAACTGAGAAGAAAAGGAAGTGCATGTATTACTTGTGTAAATATTTAATTACACTTACATAATATACGGCATGTGTATGTGCATATAAATCACGCCATTTTATTTAACTGTCGAATCATTTTGCAGTATTTTACTAAAATCCCAATAGAAACAGCAGGAACTGAAGTAACAATGCTGTAACAATATGCTTCTCCTCATTTCAGCAGCTATTTGACAGTAGGAAAAACAGCACTGCACAAAGCAATCACTTAATAGCAACAATGTTCTGGGAATAAGAACTGCGTTCTCCTAATTAAGGACCATTGAAAAAGACAAAATAACGTGTTAATTATTCTGACAACAAATGGCTCTTTTCAGCTGAGCTGTATTCTTAAAATACCAAGCGTGGACCAGACCTTTGGCTGACCTAAATTTATATAGCGCTATTTAAAGGCAGCAGAATTATGTCAATTAATCCCAGCGGGAACTCTAAGCGTGTACCATGTTATATAACCGCCGTACAAACGTGAAGTAAACACCCTCTGCACAGCGCCGCTATCTGCCCCTCACTGCAAACGGAGCAGAGGAACTGCAGCCCCCAGAGCTCCGGAGCCCAGAGAGGAGGAGCACACCAGGCCCTCTTCCCTCCCAGCTGGGTTCCAGGCACGACAGGGGGCCTTGCAGCACTGGCACCTGTGCTCAGGTGAACTGCCCTGAAGCCATCACTGTGAAAAATCCTGGTGATTATCCAAATACTTCAGGATAGAACTGAAAAATACACCAAGACGGAACGACTCAAAAAAGAAAAAAAGCTTTCAAACAAGGCTTTCTGTCTGATGGATTTGTGTATTACCTGTCACCAGATTCAGTCTCGTAGCATGAAACTCAATTCAACAGTTGAATGAGGACAAAAAAAACAAGAAGATTTCTAAGGAGGGCAATCACCATTCACTTCAGATCTACCTCCTAAGACAACAAGTTTTCAAGAACATTGCTTCTATCACATTTTGAATCGAGCCCAAGCGTGCTCTTGCTTATGCAATCCTATTTTTGACAGTCATGCCTGTTACTGGGATTAGACAAAGTTACATCCCCTGGTTTTAAAAAAAAAAAAAAAAAACCCTCTCTTTTTTTTCCAAATGCCATAAAATACTGTAACAGAAATAGTCTGACATTTTGTCTTAGAACGGACTGCAGCAATTGGCCATCTACTTGCATTTTTTTTCTATTACATACCCTAAGTACATTTATATCTCATAACTGGCTGTAATGATCATGGCAAGGTCACCTAGAAGAGTCAATTAAGCTGATGAGTCAGACACATTGCTTAACAGTGTGTAATAAGACTCAAACAGAGGATTTTATTGTTCACGTTATTGCATCACAGTGATGTTATAACAGCAGCAAGATTGCTGTCTGGAAAAAAACCTATTGCATAAACATAGTTTGCATAACTATCTGGTAAAATAAGTCAATTTAAAATGAGCTAAAGGTTTATTTTATTTATGAGTTTTGTTTCAAGATAAAGGCTTGAAGAAAGCAGCACGGTACTGACATCTTTTGTAGACTGTGCATTACTTCTGTTGCAATAGGGAGAATCTCTGCACGTCCCACGGATCTCAGCCGAAGCATTCGGCAAACACTGCTCCTCCTCAGGACAGGATTAGGTGTGAGGAGGTCATGCAAGTTCATACTGCTCACGGGAATGCTCTAAGCTTTTTGGCACCTTTCAGATC
>WBMW01005091.1:125243-159625 GCA_013396635.1 Penelope pileata | reverse complement strand
GCGCCCGGTGCCGCCCACGTTGTGCCCGCGGAGCCCCGCGCAGCGCGGCGGTGCCGGCAGAACGCGCGTTCGGGACGCGGCGGAGTTCCCCAGCGCCGTTCGGGTCAGCACGGCCCCATCTTTCATCTCGCGTCCCCATGGCAGGGCTCCGCGCCGAGCCCCGCTGCCCGCAGTTCGGCCGTACCCGTCTGCCCGGGTTCGTGCGGGGCCCGTCCCGCGGCCTCCCCGCCCCGCGGTCCTGCAGCACGCGGCCCTGCCCGGGTCGCCGGGCCGCGCTGCCTGTCCCTTCGCCAGCGGGCACACAGCCCCACCGGGACAGCGTGTGCTCGGAACGCCGGAACGTCTTCAGCCATCAGCTCGAAGACCTCCTTGCTCGTAGATGCTGGTGGCCTCCACGGGCTCCAGCCCACCGGCAACCTGCGTGAAGAGGCCTGAGAAGCGCAGAGCTGCGGGTGGGTGCGTGTTTAGGGCCCTTCCATCGCAGCCCAATCTGTGGTTCGGTGGTTCTGTGGTTCTATTTCCCATCCTATAGCTACTGGATTAATATGTAGCATTAGTGTGCTCCGAAAGCAATGCCTCCTATTTATTTCCATGGAAACTACAACAAAGAGCACAATGACACTGTTTGGTAGAGCAAATTCTCAGCTGCAAAACACGACTTGNAGGCATGGCTTTCGGAGCAGCCCTGGTGCATTGCTGTGAGTCAAAAACTACAGTAACCCCCAAAACTTCCAAAAATTTCTTTAATTGGGAAGTACATTTGTTTTTTACCATGGAAAGTATTTTTGATGAATCCCGTGCCTATACTTTTGATGACTTAAAATCTCGTATCTAGAATAAATAAATGCTGTGCCTCAAATCTGCCTTCATAACTTAGATTCTTGAAATATAGAAAGAAGTCTCCAAGGCAATAATATCCTTCCTACGTGGGTGGACAGTCCTGGAAATAATATTCCAGATGGAGTTTGGTCGTCTATTTGGTTGTATTTTTGTCACTAATTATAATCAGCTCTGAAGCCAGACATGATCTTTCTCCCAGATTCGTAACAAAGACAACTTCTAAATTTCGTGTTACTTCTGCTCTGTCAAGGTAAGAAGAGTCAAAACCTTCTACACCAAAGTCTGCTCCCGGCTTTGTGGTAGGTGCTTGGTAAACCCGAGGATAAGGTGAGATAGAGGGCAGAATGCTGATGTGGCTGAATGAACATATCATTTTCCTGCTCTCTCGAGGTACAGGAAAAAATAGCACGGCTGAGAGCCATTGCTAGCTTTCTGCACAAAGGGAGTGCACTGGCTTCAGGAAAACTCTGAAGAGAGAATCTTTCTGTCATTATCACCTCTGCTGATTTTCCTACTGGAGGGATGAAGTAGGTCACACAGATCTTTAGCTAAATTCTTAGCTGACTCTAGCACAGTAGGATTTATACTTGCTTTTTGACAGCACAATTTTAACTTCCATTTCTTTAGATTCGTCTGTATTTATTAGTACATGACTTAAACCCTCTTAACACTATCTCTGGTTTCCATTTAATGAGTATTGCTGAGCCTGTACTGAGTAACAGTACTACATGTAGGGTCTAGAAAAGGGGCATCTGAGAAGTAATTAAGAAAAATACAGCAAAAAGTACTGTCTGTCATCTCTAACATCCTCTGACTCCTTTGTACTCGCTTGTGTTCATGCTTCTTGGGTATTCAGTAATAAAAGCTTTGAGTCTGACCCTGCCTGAAATTCACAATCTGCTGAATTCAACGGAAAAGTCCCAGTGCCTTCAGAGGGAAAAGGGTTTAATCCCCTGCCTTTATTGCAATCCACATACAGTACGGAATAATCAAAACAGCCTACAGTTTGGAGGGAAATGGAAACAAAATGCTGTTAAAGATCATGACATATTAAACGTATTTTAATGGTTTTATGTGTATGTGTGTATAAAATACACCCTCGAATTAACTGAAAATTTGGCAACCTGTGCTGTGACGCGTGCAGTTTCCTCGCAATACTTTCTTTATAGCTGTAGGTGCTTTACTGTGTAACAGTGCAATCAGAGTAAATTGTATTCACCAGTCTTTTCACATATTTAATGTGATCAGTGCTCAAAAGTGTTTTCATACTAACCAAGTCCTTCAGGGCTTCCTGCTGAAGATGAGTAGTTGTGAAAGTCGTATAGGATAGATGATATTGTGATTTTATAAAGATCTAAGCCAGAAATAAAATACATTAAAGAAAAAGGCAAGTCATTTGACTACAGTTCAAAGCATTAATCAAAATACTTCAGTGCATCTGGGAACATTTGTGGAAGCTCTACTGGAAAAATATTTGTGCTGCAATGTACTCTTGCTAAAAGCAAACCCAGGAGAAATAGATGTTCACATTGTAACTTAGGCAGACATAAGTGAGGCAATGTTTACTGGTGCTGTTAAATGTGAAGAAACACCAAAAATTGCACAATAAGTGCTCGGACTAAAGAAAGAAAATTTGCATGATACTGTTTACACTGCAACAGCCAATGTGAGATTGATGGGTCATTCTTAACCTTCACCTGACACAGAAGTGCAAAAGCAAATGTGATGACTGTGAGTGGTTTTCCAAGCACAGCTACAACATAAAATACAAAAGTAAAAAGGCTGTGATGTTCAAAAGCCCAAAAGCAAACAACAACGTCCTGTTCCTTAGGACTCAGGCAGATAGCAATCCTACCAGCCGAGCAGCTGTCCTAGAGAGCAGCAAAAATCTTCAGGACTGAGGGAAGTATCTGATTTCACCTGAATATTTTAAACATAAAGGGGAGAAGTACTTTCAAAAGAGTTCTTTTAATTAATGAGCACGTGTGCTGCTAATGCAAATAGCACTGCTGTTACTGAAACTCTGAGGAAGTGCTGCCAGTACTGTGGAAAGCAGAAACACGTATCACCATTCATTTTCAAGATGAGAGTGAAGAATCACTGGAAAGCCCTCAAGAATGTGAAACTGTGCCATTTTGTGAAGTGCACAGTGTGTATGTAGAGAGGGGGAAATGCTGTGAATATTCCTGCACGAAGAAGGGAAGCCTCTACGCGACTGAGCAGCAGACGTGGTGAGTAGGAGACCTGGAGTGCATCACTTGAAACAGCAGCAAAGCGGTGAGCACCCTGCGGTGACCGAGGAGGAAGGCACACCTTACTCTGCACGTTTAGAGGACGTGGGAGGTTGCACACAGGCAGGCAGATCAGCAATTCCCATGGCCGTCAGCACGGAAGGGAGAAAAGTGAAGTCGCAGTGCCACCAGGAGCAGCGTTTTGCAGCCTGTGGCAAGAAGAGCTCACCTGGCAGCGCGCTAAGTCCCAGCTTCACAGTACTTTGTTCAGAGGCTGCCAAGGACCAGGGGATTTGAAGTGTGCAGTTACTCAGAGTTACCTCACTGCTGACATTTGAGTCATTCTAATTGAATGAGATAGGCCAGTAATTTGCACCATTTGTGATGCAAAGTGGTGATTTCTTGAGAAGAAGAAAGAGGGCTGGAAAGACCCTAGTGGCCAGTGGCTGCCCTGGCCTGCAGCAACAGAAGCAATGGCTGGCAGAGGTTCTCATCTGAAGCCTCGTTAACTGAAGCTGTCTGGTGTGGGAGAAACAAACACAAAACAGACTTTTTCATGTTTTCCCTTTGTTCTCTCAAAAAACGTGTGCATGTGAGCATGCTTTCCGTCCACACGGATATGAACAGTCTTGTCTCCAAAACAATGTGAAGTGAAATGATCTTGCGTAAAAGTTACTCAAATGACAGAGTTAACACAAGCCTGACTCAATTAGTCATCTAAATGAGGTTATACGAAAATGATGATACAAGCCAAGATCTTCACTGCCTGGTCTTCCACAGGGCCGAGGCAAGGGAAAGTAGAAAATCTTAAAGGTTGTTAGGTAGGGCCTAACCCTGTTGACCACTGCTTTTCCAGCCATCTACTTCTCTGTTTCATTTGTTGTAGTCCAAGGTGAGAGATGTGTAAAGAACGCAGTGGGGTGGTTTTTGGCAGTCATTTCTTGCATACATTTGGGGCTCGGTCTTGCCATTTAAACTTTGTTCACATTAGTCATCGTACCGACTTTGATGATTTACATTTGTGAGTAATCCTTACTTAAGTGGCAGCACTGTAAGAAACGTTTCTCACTCGATTTTCACCAAAAACGCTTGGAAGTCTGTTGTGCTTGAGCACTGAAGACAGACAGACACCGAGGACACAGATGATCCTATGACGTTGTGCTTTGGGGAGTGATGCTGAGGGCAAACATCACATGATGGATTTTTACAGCCACCATAACAACTAAGAATAGTAAAATACGTATTACAATACCGAGCTGCTGGCTCTGCTGTGACAGTAATTATCAGTGAGTCATTTGTTGAAGCCACTGTGCTTTGCAAAATAGTTTGTAAATGTGTTCGATTGAAGTGAAAATTGAGTAGTAAACTTAAAGACATTAACAACTATAAAAAGTTTGTCACACAGCAATGATTAGCAGAAAGACAAGAAGAAGTCTTTGTTCTGCACAGGGGATCTCTGTGCTGCTGTTTTATGGTTGTTGTACGTTAAAGCTGTGCCTGCACTGGGCAGGCTAATTATAGCCTTTTTATAGAGCTGAGTATAATTCTTGGTCTTAGACCCTCACTCTCAAGGGCTGTAGAGAGCCTGGAAAACAGCCTGAGCAGAGAACCCTGAAACATGCTCCTGGTTGTTAAGCAGCGGTTGTTGCGTGGACTTTACCATTTAAAGTCATGCAGATGGCTTAATTCAAACTTTTACTCCTGAAATTCTCTGCTCAGCTACTTGGCAAGCTTGGAAGATCAGAAATAACATTGTCATCATTCTTTTTGACCTTTAACATGCTCAAATGGCTAAAGCTTTTCCTGCTGTGCGTCCCTTCTTGCAGGCAAGTCAGCTGTTTGGTAGAAAATGTGGGAACCTAGAATGTGGGAACTAGAACCTCTTCTACTGAAGTCCAGAGCAGCCTTTTATCTGATGGACACTTTGCAATATTTCTGCCAACAAGCTGCTTGTATAAACTCCTGCTATATTCAAGACTTCCTAGCATTTGGGCTACTGCATTCTAAAGTTGGCACGCATGTGTCAGGAGGATGGGTTGGAAATGGCCTAAAACACAGATAAAGTCACCACATCAGACAAAGAGCAAAAGTGAGCTTGCCTTTTATCATGTAGCCATCAGGATATTGCCATGTGTTAAGGTGTGACCCCGCAGATAGCTCAGTCCCGCACAGTTGTTCGCTCACCCTCCCCCCTCCCCAAATGGGGTGGGGAAGAGAATTAAGGAAAAATATGATATAATTCATGGGTTGAGATAAAAGCTATTTACTAAGATAGTAAAGAAAATAAATACCACTACATATGTATATATGTATCTTTTGTGTGTATATATATATATATACAAAAAATAGGTGATACACAGAGCAAGAGTTCACTACTGATACCCAGCCAGCAGCAGCTCTCCTCCCAGCTAACCCCCTTCCATGAAATCACACAATGTGATGTGGGATGGAATATCCCCTTGGTCAGTTTGGGTCAGCTGCCCTGGGCCTGTCCCTTCCCAGTTCCCAGCTCCTTGTGCCCCCCCAACTGCTTCGCTGGCAGAAGAATGCAAGAAGCTGAGGAACTGAAAATGTCCTTGGCTCTGTTCAACACTGCCGGGTGTTATCAGTTTTGTTTTTCTTCTGGGACCAAAACACAGCTTCATACCAGACACTATGAGAGCAGTAACCTGTTAGAAACTAAGACACCATGGAGGAAGGGTATCCATGTTTCACCACTCGATTCAGAGACAACTTATGCGTTGATAGGACTGAACACAATCCTGAAGAACATCCCGTGTTGTCCTGGATAGGTAGTCGTCATGGATCTGTTCTAACATGTTGTATTCATTCTGTCCTGAACCACACAGATTCCCTCATAAAACATTGCAGGCAAAAAGCTACTTATTAGCTAGCTCAAAAATAGTTCTCTAAAAATAACCATGATGGAGACTTACACAATAATGTACACATAGTTTTCTTCATTGTGTTTCATGCAAGAAACAGATGGCAAATGCAGAAAAGATCCAAATGTAGTGAGAAAGTCAGCTTGGGGAGTATGTAGTCCAATGAAGTCAGTAAGGCTCAGCAGTCTGTAAACAAAGCTATCTTAGAGGTGTCTTATCTGCTAATGCCTGTGCCTTTCTTCTGCATAGGAAATAGAAGTCTAGCACATTAATCTGTTTCTACTACCAGGCTCTGGTTATTCACGCATGAACACCAGTCCCTCAGCAGTATCCAGTACAAATCTTATGTTAGAAGAGGTAGACATGGATAAAATCTGATGTGAAATTAAAGTGGAACTAGAGAAAGGAAATACTGATTTAGTATTCCATAGATCTCTCTGATTGCAACACTTGAAGAGTCACAAGTATCTTCTCTCCAGGAAAACTAATTCATTTATGACTTCAGAGCTGCTGCTAACACAAGTCATAGCAACAGAGAAGAACATTAAGCTTGACTATAATCCTGTCTTTTACATTGGGCTGTCTGAAACACAGGACAAAGGTTTGAAATAATGCAATAACTCAAGTAATTATTTGAAAAGCTTGCAGTGTTAGTGACAAGCTGGCTTTACCTGGAATTGCTAGCCATCCAGTATTCCAGTGAAATATTTTAATGTTAGAGCTTTTTGAGAAATGATTGAACTCTAAAAGCTGATCTGTGGCTGGCCACGATGGAATGGGGCAACAAAATAAAAGGACGTTTTTTTCCCTGGCAATGCATTACCATTACCTACACGTGGCACACACCTTTGCAAGCCACCCAGCCTCCTTTCAGGACGTGATGAAATCTGTCCCATACCCCTGCTAGTGATGACACATCCTATAAGGAAAAATTTATTTTCATTTGCTGAGATAGCTTCTGAAATGCCTTTCCTCTTGTTGAAACAGAGGGGAAGTCAGGCAGGCAGAAGCAGAGGTCGGAGGGGAGTGGGTGTTTGCCGGTGCCTGGTGTGGCTGCACGGAGTCAGTTGCTTTTGAGGTGTGAAGCTCCATCCGTCAACTGGCAGAAGAGTAAGGGAACTGTGTTTGGAGGGACCTGTCTTTCACTGCTCGTGATGAAGCTTGCAAAAGAGATCCAGAAATTAAATATTCTCTCAAATATCCCTAGTAAATTCTGAGGGAAAAAAGGAATCAGTGAAGCAAAATTTGCCAAGAACACTCAACAACGAATAAACATGGAAAGAGCAAGAGGTTCATTTGACCTTCATTTAGGCCAAATGCCAAATACTCTCCATGTAATTGGTGAAAATAAGCCTCCAAAGTCCCTGCAATTTCTAAGGATGTCTTTTTAATTCCATTTTTCTTGTGTTGGGCTCAAAATGTGCGATTAGAAAAATTTTATTTCTTTGGTGTGGATTGTCTTCTCAAAAATGAGCCCTTTCCCTTTACATCTGAGTGTATGTATAGAAGGCATGACACAGCATCTTGACCTGCATGAGTTAGCTTGGGAAGACAATTTTGATTGAAAAATCAGCCACGTACAAGTGGTTGCAGCTGCAGTTCTGCTAGTGTACCTAGCCTAAGGACTGCTCGGGCTGTTTAGCTGTATGTGGATGTCATCGTGTCCCAGGAGAATTAGCACAGTCAGTTCCTTCCAGAGTTACATGTTATTCTCTAACAAAAAGCTGTTTTCGTTTTCTATCAGCCATCCTCACAGAGGTGAAGTGTTGTTAGTTCCAGTGCCCAGTAGTGGGAATCTAATAAGGTGATCAACAACACTTTTCATCCAGATCTCCAAATTGCAATTTCTGCTTGCTTGTTCCTCAGATATTATTGTTAGGATAAAATCTGTTCCCTTATAGAACAAAAAGAAAACATTAGAACCAGTAAAAAGAAAGGTTAAAAACGTGTTTAGCGAGACCATTTTCTCATCCCTCATTCCCACCCCAGGCCACATATGTCCTGCTTGCACAAACTGTGATCTGGTTTCCTGGGGAAAATTTGGGGTAAATCAGGCAGCAGGCAATGGGCAGTTGAGTAGTTTGAGAGCTGAGAGAAACCCACTCCTACCCACTAGCTTTTGTGGAGACTCTTCGAGTCCTCCTCCATTACACAACAAGAACATATCCATTAGATGATGGAGACAGTAAGAGGTCCTGAAATTGCAAATAAGTATAGACTACCGCTTCCAGAATGTCTCACCCAATGTATGTCCCCTTCCCTTTTGTGTTCTTGGGTTGTTCTTGAGAGAAAAAAGTCTGGTGACACTGATGTTTTCCTTACTGCTGAGCAGCACTGCACAGAGCCAAGGACGTTTCGGTTTCTCGGCATCTCGTACTGCCCTGCCAGCAAGGGAGGTGGGGGCACAAGGAGCTGAGAGGGGGCAGAAACAGAATAGCTGACCCAAACTGACCAAGAGGGTGTCCCGTGCCATATGGCATCATGTAAAACTATAAAACTGGGGGGAGCTGGCCGAGCGGGCAGCTGCTGCTCAGAGGCTGGGTGGGCACTGGTCAGCAGGTGGTGAGCAATTCTGTGGTCATCTCTTCCTCTGTAAATATATGTGTGTTACATCAAGCAGGCTCGTAACAATGGATATGGAGAAGGCTATGGTACTCAAGACCTTTTTGGCTTCAGACAACTACTGTTCACGATCCTTGAGCAGAATGGATATTTTGCTGTCCTTCTTGCAGTCCTACTTCACCTTCCGTTTACCATCCAAATACCTTCACCAGCCACATACCTTTCTTGCCCTTCCCAAGGTGGGCAGTGCTGGTCTCGTCTTGTGATGAAGAGCCTGCAGCGCTGGAGCACTTTGCTGAGCGGGCTGCCCTAGCACTGGGACGTCTGAAGGCCGGGCATTTCCTCTCCCCCGCCGGCTGCTGGGCAGACTGCTAAGGAGCTGGATTGGCAAGCTGGCATGAAACTGGGCAGGCTTTTGACTGAAACCTGCCTGGCAGGCAAGTTTGGAAATGTGCCCGTGTTTTGTCAGAAGGTTTGTTAAAACAGACGCATTCCCACAGAATGTTCTGATTGTAGTTAATCAGTATTTCAGGCTGGGCATTTCTGACCAGCTTCACTGACTCTGAGCTGCAGATTTGCAGCGCACCTCGCTGCAATGCTCCTTCAGTGCTTCCCACTCAAAATGCTGAGTGCTACCCTGCAGGAATGCTCAGCTGCACTGCGCCCATCGTGAACAAGGGCGGGGTACAGCACAGGCAAAGACCTCAGGCCGGGCCGTTTGATATCCTTTGTAGGCAAATACAGAGACTAAGCCATTCCTGTGTACTGAAATACGTTAAAAATACTCCTCATTACGAGCTACATTGCTCAGTACACTTCATCTTACACAAACCTGCTCACGGTTTTGCCATTTAATAGTATGAATTGTGGGCATTAGAACTGCTGAATTAAGAAAGCAAGGCCACTGAAAAGATCATGCAGCCTACAGAAATGAAACTCCTATCATTCTCTGTTTTGATTTCTCTGCTCTTGCTTCTCATTGAAAAACAACTCCCCCAAAGATGTACCTGCTATATATTTTAAAAACTATTGCTATATGTTTTCATCGCTGTCTATTTGAGAATAACAGCAAGGTTCTGCTTGCTCTGACAAACTGAAGTTATTCTCAGGCCCTGTATTTCAAAGCAAGATTTGACGCACAGGAAACCCAGAAGAGAATGAGCTTGTCATACTTGTTTTTCTTTTGGTTTAACTGATTCATTTATTTTCTTTTAAGATATTGTAGGCAATTTAATGACTCTCCTGCACTTTCTTGCGTCTGTGACTCATGAGGTAGGCTGGGTCTGAGAGTCAGGCCAAGCCACAGAGTTCACACAGAGATTCTTATTTTCCAAGGTCTGACAAAGTTCAGATTTGACATTTCAGATTTGGACCATTTCAGTAATGTACAAGGATTCAATTCCTAGATAAGTAGCTTGACACCCTTCTCTCTCCCTTCCTTCTTACCGCTTTGGATTTTATCTCACTGACGATGTTAGTCGTAATTTGAAGAATGAATGGAAAAGCCATCATAGTTACATTGTCTTTCTGCTGGGAGGAAAGAGGGAAGGAATAGAAATCTTCTGCTGCATGACAATATTTCCCACAGTTGCAGTCATCCATGGCTAACAAGTTATTTATATTCCTGCCTATCACTGGTATCTGAGCACTTCACAGGTAGTGCCAGTGGCAACGACAAAATCCCTAATGGACTGACTGCCGGACTGAGGATTTTCAGGCTTTTCTTTTTCAAGTCAGATATCTCTTTGGCAGGAGAGAGAGGAAGTTATTAGAATTTGGCAATGAAAAGATAAATTTGAGATGAAACATGTATGACAAAACGGGTATCTCATTGTAGAGAGTTGTTCTTGTTTCCGAAGATTGTCAGTCTCAAGCATTTTTGTCTTCTCCACTGAAGTAACTTGACAGAGGATGTTTTGTTCCTAGTTCTCAAGTACTGTTCTTGGACTTCAATGTCCAGAGGCCACCAATGGGCTCATATTGATACAGTCCAAGACATGGTGGAGGCATGTAGGTGGAGGTGTAGCCTTACACCAGAATCGCTCCAGTACTTTCCCTGAATCAAAACAGCAAGTTCTCTAAGTTCTTGAGTAGTTGTTTACTTTGAAGTTCTGCACAGATCTATACCATCTCAAGGTATCTGTATAAGCAGCATAGACTTACTGCCCACCTATGTATCTTTGACTGATTTAACCATAAAAACATCAAAAAAGTATTGACTTGCTTACAGCTAAACAGTCTTGGATAAAGACCAGCAGGTGTGAGCTGAGATCAGATGGAGGAGCTGCTCTAAAGATAGTTCAGCTGAAAGCACTCAGCTCTCTGGGCTAGAATGCTGGGAGACCCTGGCATTCTGCATACTGTTCACAGACCCCAGAACTGCCTCGTTTGGATTCAGTGGGCTAATCACCTATATGATGTGCACATACTTCTACCTCTTCAACCTGTGTTTTTTTGGCTTTTTTGGCTTTTTTTTTTTTTTGTATCTTGTTCTGTAATACCCTCTGCAATCATCTCTCAAAAATCAAACACCTGGACATACACTTATGGAATACGTAATGAATTTCTTCAAGTGTATATGCTTTTTCACAAGCTGATGGAAAAAGAAAACCAACATTTTATGGCAGTATAAATCTTGGCCCTAGTATATACAAAGGGAAGTATTGATAACTGTGGGAGTTTGAGAGAAGTGGATCTGTATGGAATGAAAACCTTGAAACATAAGTTGGATGTTAAAACCAGGAGAGTGGTTGAGCTTTAAACGACTCAGATAATATAAGCTTAGTTCAAGAAAGGGCTGAGGACCATGACAAAATCATCACTTAGCATTAACAAAGTACAACCACCTACTACCAGATTTTATCAGCAAAGGTAGCATCAATAAGGTGAAGAATTATGAAGAGTCCTAAGACTGGTGTCCCCAGCAGAAGCATTGTATAGATCTGCAAATGGTGACTCAAACAACAGCACAGCCTCCTTGGAGTAACAGATCACAGTGTAGACTGCTATGGTTAGTGTGCTGATGACCCACATCAGCAGGAGAATCTAATAGTAAAAGGAGGTCAGGAACTCCTGCATACAGGTGACAGGGTCAAGAGGCAGTCTTCAAACGAGAAAAAAAAGTAGAGGAAGTAGCAAATTTATGGCAATGAAACAAGGAAACAGACAGAGGAGGAGCATGAGTAAACAGAGGTTATGGAGGTCAGCAAAGATGCCAGGAGGAAACGGGGCACACAGATTAACGAGGCTGGACTAAGCGAGGCCGACTGATGATACTTCTTTGGGCAAGCAGCAGAAGGCAGAGAGCTTTGCTGTGACAACTTGTCCATTTTTTGAGTGCAGAAAAAAACTGAAGTTAAAACATTTCCGATGTACTGCAGAAGACCCATATGCCACCAGCCAGAGGGCTGGCAAATGCTGGGGGTGTTCAACAGGCAAACTGACCTCAGGCGATGAGACTCAATAATTTAGTTTTCAGTTAAATTTTCTCAGGGTGGAACTGGGATATTCTTTCCATATTCACTTTTCACAGCTGTGTTTCATGACTGAAATTCACTCATTTCATTTTAATCATAAATCTTGCTCAATCCTTCTGTAATTTAAAAAGAATTAGCCATAGGCATTCTGACATAAAAACAAAACCCTAGTAATAAACCACATCACTGGGTGTAGAAATATTATTTGCTGCGTTATTCTATTGCAATTTACAGATTAGAAAGAACACTAAAGGTTTTTCCTCCCATTCTGTTCTATCTCCTTTTTTTCCTCTATTCACAACAAATAAAAATAAACCAATTTTTAAAAATACAAAATCAAATCTTTGTCATGCAGCAGTTTTCTGCAACAACCTAAGCAAAACATTAGTGTCACACTTGTGCCCTGACTGACTCTACCAACCAAGCCAGTGTTTAACTAACTGTTCATACGGAGCCTTTTTAATGTGCTGTGTGCTATGCAGGGTTCGACAGAAAGAAAGAGAGTTTTTTTTCTCTTGGCAGAATTCAGTGGTTCAGGAGTACACAGTGGAGGGAACTTTGTTATTGTAGAAAGTACAGATCTTTTGATGAGAGAATACCCAGGTAACCCAGAGACTGATTCATCACCCCTTAGTCAGGAGCAGTCTGCTGCTCGCAAGTGCACAGCCACTGAGTCCAACAGAATAGCTCCCATACGTGCCAGCAGCTTTTACCTCATGCCTGGCCTCTGCAGAGCAAAGGCAGCACTTCCTCAGCAGAAAAAGTGTCATCAGACTCCTCTGTGTCACTGCGTATGTCAGGGTTTAACTCCAAGGACGCCTGATGGCTGAAGGGCAAAAGTAATCTTTGTGAGATTTGGGCATGCCTCTTGGATGAGTACAAATTGACTCAGTTGAACAAACCCTGTGAAAACCAGCCTTGTGTTATCAGATGTGTTTTTAGCTGTGTTCCCTACAGATGTACATGTGTATGGTACATGTGTATAGCACTTTTTTGAAACACACTTTGTTTGTAGGGGTTTATGCCGAGAGTGCTGCATCAGCACAACGTGTCCTCTGCTCACCACGGTTAGGGTCGGTACGAGCTGCAGTGCTCCATGTTACTGCTCTCAGTGGTATTCTCTACAGATAGGACTAGGCCTCACCAAATTCAGTGCTGCGTGCTCAGTGCTGGCTTTGGGCTGAGCCTGAATGAGCTCCAGTTTTCCATTGTGAAGCCTAGCACCTAGGCTTTTATGATGGGATCATTAGAGCAGATGCTGTATGGGTTGGGCAGCCATAAACTAGTTCTTGATTACTCTTACCTCATGGCTGGCTAAGTTGTTGGTGTTTGTATTTACTGTGGGTTGAACTTTGGAGCTGAGCCAATTTGGCATTTCTACTTTATTCATAAGAAGCATGTTTATTTATGTTCCTAATATCCCTAATCGCAAAATCAGTACCTGCTCGTCTCTTAGACTTGTAGGAAGGTGATCTCTCTGCAGTTGTCATGTCTCACCAGCAGGACTTTCAGGGAAAGGGACTGTCGGACACAGGAAACCTGGTCAGTTATCATGCAGCCATCTGAGGAAGTCGCTTGCATCCCACCTCCCAGCGCGTTCACAGCAGACGTCAGAGTGGCTGGAAGCTGCAGGTCACTCCGTGACTTCAGGAGGTCACAGATTAGCCTCCAACTCACAGCTAGAAAACCTCCGTAGTACCTGAGGCCACCAGCACGAGTTCCCTGAGAGCATGTTTATCTGACATGATTCTACATCCTGTCCCTTTGTACAACACACAGAGCTCTGAATAACACTTCTGAATTTAAAAATTGTATTTGCTATTTAGAGTAGTATTGGGTGGGTATTTCCACTTCTGTATTCTATTTAAATACCTGATCATCACCCATGCATGGATGCCAGCCATTTCTGTTTCCTTTTGTAAAACGCTGAAACAAATCTGGGCATTACTGTCCCTCTGTGATTCTTGTTTAAATTGCAGTAACTTGTGCTGTAAATGGCTGGACATCACTGGGCAAAAAGTCTCCAAGAAGCAAGCTCTTCTTTGTCAAGGACTGGCATATATTTCCTAAAGTCATATGGGATTCTCTTTCAAAGCAAGTTGCAGTTCTTGCAGAGCAGGTGTCAGAGGTGCTGCTGCCCAGACAAAACCCAGCATTGTCCTAGGCACCGTTTTGTGAGGGTTCCCAAGCTATTTGCCCTGTACAAGGAGAGCCAGCTAGAAAATTTTTATTTTTGTAAGCCTGAGCTACTTGCAGACCTTGAGCAGTGTGCTCGCTGGGGGTCAGGTGACTTCCTGCCAAGTGCCACACTGCGGCTTGTACGTGGCATCTCAGATGCACGGTGAGATGTCATGCTGCCACGCAGCAGCCTCAAACACAGCCTTGTTTTTAATAAAGCACGGCCAAGGAGGTATGAAGTGCTGCAGGCAGATGCTCAGCTGTGAAAAGAGAGTGCGTGTTCCTTACCACTGGGCTGGAGCGTCTGAAACCTGAGGTGTTGCTTGCTGCCCTTGTTGCTCGCTGATCCGCGCCGCTGTCTCTGCTTCTCTACTTCATCATCTTCCTCAGCTTCTTCACTCAGCCAGTCATCTTTTCTTCTGGCCCTCAGCTAAGAATTTAATGAAAAATAATTGTTATACTAGTGTGACTTTTATTTACTTGTATCAGGACTGGAAGTTTCTTTGTGTTTTGTTTCTTTTATACTACAAGCATTCTGTTTTTAATCATTAAGTAGAAGTACAAATAAGTGGGCTATGTTCATGGAAAACTGAAGAACAGTAACATGACAAAGAGAAAGAAAGAGGTGAAATGAAAAAATAACTGGCATGATGGAAAGAGTTATCTAAATCTGGCTGCACAGGAACACAACCTTCCCAAACGAAGCCTTGCTTAGACCATACATACATATATATAGTTTGCATGTGTTTATATATAGTCACATAAAAACGGTGCTGTTTCTCTTCATGGGTTGGCCTGTAGCAAATCTGCAAAGCAGTTTGTGTTGATAGGAAGGAGATTTGGACTCACACAACCCGCAGCCTGCTGAGGTTGAGAGTATTGTTGCGAGTGCCGTCACCACGCCGGTGAGCGATGCTCTGCCACCGGTTTCAGTGGGAGGCCACGGACGTGATGGCGTGCATGATTCAGGAGCCCCCTGCGATGTTCAACTGCCATTTCTGCACACCTTTGAGACAGCCGTGGTGTGGGAAAGCACCGTGAGCTGACAGAGGTGAGGCCTGGCTGTAAGAAGTTCTGTTTCATGGCAGCACGGTGTCACAGTGCTTGCTCTCCCAAATCCACCAGGAGTGTACGAGTAATTTTGACCTTCAGCACCGTGAGCAGCTTAACACTTCCAGGTGCCTGTGTTTCTCGAGCATGACCATGTTGCCAGTGGAGATCTCCTGTGGACTCAGCGTGCTGTTAGTGCTGCAGCTGGGCTGTGCGTGCAGAGCTGTCGGGGCTGTTTAAGACGCTGACAGCAAAGTAAGTAGCTCTGACCCTCCTGCTTAGAGCAAACAAAAGCTTCAAGTAGTCTTGCAAGTTCTCTAGTTTCAAAGAAACATGTGAAGCCCTCAGCCCTCGGAAATGTCTTCAAAAATAGAATTAAATTTAGAGAAATAAATTGGATTTTCCTTTGCCATTTTCTGTGTTTTTTAGAGTAAAATTGCCATAATATGAACAGCAGGAGAAAAACAAGCAGTAAAAGAAAACCACCATTAAAGCGCTAATCATGAAGCCTACAAATGTATTTTCGTAGTATTATTTGAGTTCCAAAGATAGCACTGAAAAAGGAGGTCAGGCTGGAATTGGGGCATTAAAAAAAATGTTGGTTAAAGATGGGAAAGGTCACGACTGTTTGCACAGTGCTCTACTTTCTCCATTAAAAAAAAAAATGCAGTTAAGGAGAGATGATGATTCAGTGCTGGAGAAAAAAAAAAAGCGCTGTGTGTGATTGGTAAGCACGCTCGCCCCATCTATGAAATCAGCTACATGCGTGGCTAGATGAACATCTGCTGCATAAAGTCAGTGCTGGTTTCAGTGTGCCACAAAACAATTTGGCTTTTGCTTATTTTCTGAGGAATGGTAGAGGAAGAATGTACGCTATACCCGAGTAGCTAATAATGTAGCATTTAATAATGACACCAGTGAGCAAGCAATGCAAATAAAATTCAGTATCTTTGTCTCAAATGCGTTGTTAATCCAATATGATTCAGAAATGGATGAACGGGGGTGGGAAAGTAATCAAGCATACTTGTTTATGTTATTTCCTCTATTCTTTCTCAAGAAAACTAAATGCCAGCATGTGATCAGCTCTGACTCCAGCACACAGCACATTTGCAATGGCTGTTTTAATGGACTGCTCGCGCTGATGGCAGAATAGGAAAGATCTTCCAATAAATTCAGCATGTATGTGCAATATAAATCTGCTGTGTATTTGTCTGTGATTAAGTGTGACAGAGAGTAGTTGCTTATCCAGGAAATTCCATATGCTGCATGGGCCGGATCCTCAGCTGGTATAAACCAGTTCAGCACCAGTGAAGTGCTAGCAGTACAGTAGGGACAATCGTAGCTGCCAAGTTTAATGCCGCGCCATGTGTGATGTTCTATGCCAATTATTTAACAAGCTTATTAGGTATTTGCATCTAATTTGCATATAACTAACTTCCTTTTTGAAAGCCTGCACTACTGCTGTGGGGGTGGAAAACAGCCCTGCTGAACAAAATCCTCGGTTTAACTACTGAGCAGTCACCAGTGGAGCTTTTTGTAGCCGCTCATGTCTCCGCAGTCCCACCCCTCCGACCTACAGACCTATACCAGATCTTCTAGTAACTGAGCCTGATGGCAACAGATCTGTGTCTAGGGGGTGCAGCTGGCAGTCCTCGTCCCTTCCATCCTGCTCCCTATTCTCTGCCCCCAGATCCTGTATGTATACAGGATATACAGCAGTTGCAAAACATCGATTTTATGTGAGCAGACTTTACCTATCAGTATTTCTGCTGTAGGTTACCGACAGCCAACAAGCTATGATTAACAGAGCTCCCAGATCTTTGTTCCCTTCACAGAACACTGACAACATGCCTTAAAGAGAGAGAATTTGGTGTTTCACGTTTCTTTTGTGGAAATGATGACTGAGATTCGGGAGGCACATGTTATTTCAGTCACTTCACCCCTGTCCAGTTCCTAAAAAGGTGTCCCTCATCCGCCCAAATATCAACAGCAGTAAGTGTGTGCACAAATTCACCTCTCCAGTGCAATGTTTATGACACAGGAGTATATGTTAGAGTATATGTTAGACTCCAGACATTTTCACATCTTCTTCTTCGACATGGCTTTGTAGCGACAAGTAGGAATGTGTTGCACAGATCTCTTGTATTCTGCCAGCAGAGGAAGTGGTGGAGAAGCCCATGCTGGAGAATGCCCCCCGGGTGCAACACCCGTCGGGAATTTGAATGTTAAGGTTCAGGATTTTGTAGGTTCTTTTATTGGTTCTAGGAGTAGATTAAAATTTAGTGGTTAGAAATGCTTATGGGTTTGGGTTGACTGCAGGAAACTAAATTCAGAAAAATATTTTCAATCCATGGAACTTATCACTTGAGATAAAAGGTCATTTACATTAAAATAGAGACTTAAAACCACTGTGCATCACCTAACCTGTGCAAGAATTAAGATCTATCCTGGGTCGTGAGCTGGGCTCCTTGCTCTGACAGACATCATGGCAAAATGGGAGAGAATGAATCCTGCAGTTGTTGAGAAATAACTTTCTAACAACTCCCTTATAACCTTTGGCTGCAAAACAGAGGAGGTTGCTGCTTTCTTGGTTTGGAGTGGGATTTGCTGGTTAAAATCATCATGAGGTGCACAGGAACTCAAGAGATTGTCTCCAAGTTGTAGCTTCTTGGCATGTGCCTCACTGCCCTCTCTCCCAGGAAGAAGTGAGTGGCTGGTCAGTGCTTGCAGGAGAGATAAGACACGCTAGTAAACTGTGAATATCATATGAGGCCTATAAATGCCAGCATGTCCGATAAGGGACCAAGCCTTGATATGCTCCTCAATGAGTAACAGCACCACAATCTGACCTAGATGAAAAGCTTGTCTGGGAGGAGCCCAGAGTGGTGATAACATCCCAGCATGAATGATCAGCCAGTGTAAACTGAATGTCATGCAGCACGTTCTCTGGAGTAACAGACTAAGATGATTGCAGCAGGGGTTGTCTTCAGCTGGTGCTGAGACTGTCTGCTGCCTCAGTTTCCGCCTTTGGAGCTCTCTGAAAGCATTACTCAAAGCCCTATTGTCATCCCATTTAATCCTTTTCCCTTTGCTGTGTTAATATTCACCGTGTCCCTTCTTTAGGCTCTTCACTCCTTCTGAAGGACAATATCAACGCATTTTGGCACTTGCTGTGCAAATACATGCCCAAGGTGTGCTCAGCGTGGTATTAACAATTCCAGACCCAGCGCTGCCATTAGCTCTCTCAGTGCAGACATCAAATTGCAATACATAATCTTAACGCAAAGCTGTCAACCAGTTACTTCATTATACCTACTGTGTATTACTCCCTGGCCAAAACTACATTAACAACACAGTTATGACAGGGAGCATAGATTAAAAATGTAGACAAAATAAGTATCACAAGAATATTGCAATTATCCCCCAAACAAATATTAGAAACCCTTAAGATTCAAAGTTCAATCTCTACTAATAGAAATTAGCAGTAAGGTCATCAAAAAACAACCTCAGCTGTGACTAGCAGTGAAGCAAGTTAGCCTCACTAACAACTGTGGTAGCATGAAATATTTCTGCAGCTTTGAAGGCATTCTTTCTTTTTCGTATGTTCTCTTTCTAGTGAACTTTTGTATGAACAGTAAATACCTATAGTTTTCTGTGGCAGAAAGAGGAAAAACGGTTGCTGTGTTGATATACAAACAGCTTCGAGGAAAAACCATGTATCTTAATGCTAAATTTAGTTGTAAGATAATCAGATCATCTGATTTTATAAGGTATATTTGGTCCCACATTTACAGAGTTCATGATGATAAAATAATACACATGCTTAGCATGTAATTACGTGTTGAACTGTCTGCGCTGTAAATAGTATGCCCTTTAAAAACAGTTACTGGCATATAACTAATTAATAACATTATTCAGGGTTATTGCCTACATACCAGCAATATACGGAACAGTTTACATTCAGGTTTAACCAGTTTGCAGCCCTCCTGGCTTGCAACATTATTTTCCATGATAATGTTTTTATCTAGTTTAAGAAAACTGCGTTTTAAGGAAAAACCAACTACCAAAGCAGGGCTGGATACAAACGACTCTGAGGGTAAAACCCAGCCTTGTCTTCATTGGGTCATGTGCAGCTACGGGGGAAGAGCCTGCAGCCCGTCAGGCTGGGGGGAGGATGGGTGAGAGCAGCTGCCTGGGGCGGGGGGCTGGGGGCTGTGTGTGCTTGCTTTGAGATCCTTTAAAAAGAGGTTGCATATCTCTCTCTCCTGGGCCCTGTTGGAGAAGGCAGCATCATCTGGAGGGAACTGTCATCTCCCTCACACCCTGGCAGTCAGGGCAGCCCTTGCCTGGAAAAGGGCCCTGTTCCTATGCGCCCGCCTCTGTCCTTTCTCTTTCTGAGTTCAGACTGGCAATTTCTTCTCAATTAACACCCAAGCCCCAGTAATGCAAGCGAAGGTTATGCCATTACCCCTAATACTGAATTTCCTTTGTTTGCATCTTTTTGAGCAAAGTCCTCTTAATCATTTAACACATTATAGCACATTGTTGTAGGCCAAATGGGTGTCAACAGGTATATATGGCACCAGAGCTGTACACGTAACTGGCCTTTGCTTACACCACAGGCTGAATTTGGTCCAGTATTTTTGCGCAGAAAGGCAATGTGTAATGTTACAGCAACACATTTTCCCTGGCACTGTCTCACTGCTGCTGGCACAGACACAGCTCTTTGATACTGAGTAGGTGAGTTATTTTTCTTGCCAGCTTTCTATCTGTAACTTTGATTCTCAGTAATATTTACTAGCTGCCATCAGTACGGCAGCTTTTAAGTAACATTTCAAGTGTAGACCAGGCATTAAAACAGAGCGAGAGGCGGTGCCTGTCCTGACAAGTCATGATACTCCGTGGTGATGCAGTTCTGCGTCATCTCACAATGACAGTGTGTGTCACAAGGAAGGGAAGGAAGGGGGAGTAGACTTACGTCTGTGTGCAGCAGAAAGCACAAACACACATTTCTGTCTTCATTCCTTTAAGCAAAATCTGTGCATGGTTCTCCAGAAAAGAACAGACTGCAACACTGTAAAGCAGTCAATAAATTAGCTGGAGGAGGCTGCTTTCTGCAATGGGAAAGGAAAAAGGTGAACAGTGATGAAATACAAAATTTTACCTCCTACATCTCAAATATTTTAAGGCATTAAAAGAGGAAAGTTTCATACCAACGACTACCCATAAGCCACAGGAACTAACTTGTACTCTAACTGCACCTTGTCTATTCCAAGGTATTTTCTATCAAACATGAACAACTGTGATTCAGCTTGTAGGACTGACTGTATGAATCCTATATAATTTATTGCCTCCCTTCTTCTCTGTGCTGATGTACTAACATTAGTCTACTGATTTTCTATAATGTACGGCAAACGCAGCATCTTCTTGAGTGCCTAATAATAGAAATATTGTTCTAATAGTAGTAGAAAAAATATCTTAATAGAGGCACGCAAGCTGAATTAGAAAGGTGCAGTGCTCACCGCCTATGGAGAGCAGAGCATCCCACCAACAGGAAGGAACTGCAGGACCAGCAGTGAAGATAGCTGGCTGCATGTGTAAACACACCCTGCTCAATGTGTCTTTTCACAGCACGGCTAACCGAATACAGGCAGAAGATTTGCTCACAGGAGCTGCTGCTCCTTCTTCTCCCTCCCCAGATCAGGTCCTTGCTCCCACTTGTATCCCATCTCGCTCTCAGGAGTTGCAGTGCTGGCCAGCGAGCAGCTTGGACAGATGGTGGATTAGGCCCTGTGTTGGTTCAGTGAGCTGATCCAATGCACACTTTGGCAGAAAGATCACTGGATCTGATGTACTTCTTATGCTTGCTTGCGTGCCAGAGCTGTAGCCCGCTCCGGCTCCACCTCGGGGACATGGTGGATGGAACGCCTTGCAGCCCTGCTCCAGACTGGGGCAGATGTACATCTCAGCCTGCTCCTTTCAAAGTGCTTTGAAGATGCACGATGTGACAGAAATACTAAGTGTTGTGAGCATAAAATGCAACCTGCACCTTCTGGCAGAGAGCAGGAAGGGCCCCGGGCCGGCCCACCGGCCGGGTGCTGGAGGAGGACAGCCTGCGACCAGGCCGAAGGGCAGCGCAGGGCAGGCTGAGCAGCCGTGGGCTGTCTGCAGCCACCTGAACCTCACCTAGAGCCAAGGAGATGACTTGCATCTGTGGTGTTGACAACCAAGCTTCTTTTCCCAGCCCGTGCTAAATTAAGTTAAACAAAGACGGCTACTTCAGTAATTTAAAAGTGACCGTGTTGACGTTACACCTAGCGAGGCTTTTCTTTGGGTGCTTCCCATCAGCCTGCCCTACTTTCTAAAGGTTGTGGAGATGCTATAATGAAAGGGATGCAAATATTTCATAATACCAGCACATCTTCGTAAAGGCAGCATTTCTGAGAATTGCCAGTTGTCACTCAAGGCCTGTTATTGCGAGCAGCTCTCGAGGTCTGCGGGGCATGGGCCTCAGGGCAGCCCAAGGAGCGATGCTGCTTTTGTTCCTCCACACAACTCATTTGTCCTGTGTCCTCCACTTCCAGAGCATTCTTCACAGGAAGATTGTAATCTCGGATGAATTATAAGCAATGCTGTGTACCTGGAAATGTCTGTCGAGATACATGATTATGCATGCTGTGCGCCTGAGATTAGAACCTGGCCCTGCTCCAGCAGTTAGGAAACCAGACCCTTCCCAGGAGTTAAGAAACTTGCTTACATATGTTGTGTACTATTTTAAACATAAGAACAAAGAGGAAAACACTCTGCACTGATCCTTGCTGATGTGGAAAGTCAGCCTATGACACCTATTTACATTTCACAATGTTCAAGAATATCTATTACTTCAGGATGACAGTCACACTGAGCTTGTTGTGCAATAAGGATTTAGAAGAACTTCTGCAAATCTACACTCTGAGGTACTAAATGAACTTAGCCTCTCCATGTTTGCTACACAAAGTTCATTTCAGCACCAAAATAGTTCATGGCACTGTTTGTCCTGTACTTGCTTAACGCTCTTCAGAAAGCAGTGTGCTGTATGGGGCTGAAGGCTGATCTCTGCTGGCATAAAGGGAGTGATGCTCTAGCCAAGAATGGGATCTTTTTCCACAGGTTTCAAATGGGAACAGAATAAGGACTCAAAGTTTCCAGCTGCACTTGTTAACCGGGAGCACGTGTCAGTGGCCACTTAGGAACGTCCTCTCTCACGTCACTCAGCTGGGGCTCTGTCGGTGGCAGCTGCCGGTGACCCAGGTCACCCCAAGCTGATCTCTCCTGGGTAGCCTGCAGACAGCCACACTCTGGAGGGGCTGCTAGCTCCAGAGTCACAGACAGCAGCTTCGCCACCTCGCTGAGGCATCCTGAAAGGACGGATGGATAGGGTGCACCCCAGCCTGCCAGAGAGTTTCCAGAATGCAAACAGCAGTCAGGGCCTCCACACCAGTAAGCGATGAGTGCAGGCCAGATGCCTGGCTTTGAAAGGCTTCTGGGCAAAGTGACATCGAGCTCTTGTAAAACTAGGTGCCGAAGCCGGGCTGTTACAGCAACAATTAGTTGCTTACATAAGTGACCTGGTTTTTCAAATGTGCTGAACATCCAACAGTTCCCATGGACTCCAATTAGGACTGCTGGCTGCTCAGTGGTTTTGGAAATCAGACCATTTCTTTGGATGCCTAAATATGGACTCGGGGATGCTGGCTCTAACCGCTCCAACTTACAGATTCTGGTCACGCTGTTTCTGCAGCAGGGGCAATCCCAAATTAAGGAGAGCAGAGGGAGAAGTCATTTTAGAGAAGAAACCTGACTGCACTTTGAAAGTCTGCCCAATCTGCTGACACACTGAATAGAAATCTACGTGCTATTTTTTAACAGTCACCTATAAGATTAAATAACACTGCACACGCACATTCTTTCATATTTGACATTCTGCTTCCATTTAAGTGATAGAATACAAGAAATTGATTTTGAAAAAATGACCATTTAGAGTATGCTCCATCACTAAATGCAGTGTACTTTACCAGAGAGAAAGACTTGGACTTCCTTTCATAACAAAGAAAAGAGAACAGCAATAAATAAAAGGATTTGCAGGCAGTGGTCAGTGTTGAAACTTGTTCTCAGGTTGTTCTGCAAAACTTCCTTCCCTCTCCCTCCTTGGCCTCCACTGATAGCAATGCTTGGGGTGGCAGGGAGCAAGAAGCTTCAGAAACGCTCTTACAGTTACAGAAATCCTGCACTTCCCTCAAACTTCAGCTGAACGGAAGGAAGGTTCTGTTTGTTTAATACAACATCTAATACATTACATTGAATAATCATCTAACAGCCAGCTTAGTCAGGAGTGAAAGTGTGTAAAGAGGGCATGCAGCATTATCTGAATTTGCTCAGCTTCTTCGTAGCAGCGCTCTGCAGACAAGCTCTAAAGACAGCTTACTGGAGATGTTTGTATCTCTGTTTCTCTAGCAAGCCTTTTCTAAATGCCTCTTGACTTCCCAGCCACTCTGCCATCTCTGTCACTACTCTCTGTGTGATGTGTCTCCATGCTACGCTGGAAATGTGAAATGAAGTTGTGAGCCAATGCAAACTGTCTGAACAGTGATGGAAAAATGCTCTTGCTGAAGTACTTGGCTAAAGCTTCTGGTTTTGGGCCCCCAAAATAGGCATGCTTGGTGAGTTTGACGTTAAATGAATTTCTAATACTGGCTTCCAGCAAGTTTCCTGTAAGGCTTTTAGGCTGATTTATTCTCCTGGAAGGATTTTTTCTAAGTTCTGAAAACATATTTAGATATGATCACTAACTTATGTAACACTTACAGGGAGCATGGCAAATAGTTCGGAAAGGGAGCTAATTTTCATTTGTATACCTGATAGAATCACGTAACTATATGTTTGCCCATAGCCTGTTTGCATGCTGATTCCTGTCCCCGTAATTTTAATGTAATTATGTAGAATCTTCGCCATGACTCACAGAGGAAACTTCAAAGACAATGAAGCTCATTCATTTGTGCACTACATATTTCCCAAATTTAAACAGGAAAGTTATCATCACAGCATCCCCCAAGGGGAGCTCAAGTGATAACAGTTGCCTTCCCTTTCCCTGTAAGTGCTGCTCAAAGTATTAAGCAACTTTCTCATGGGCATTCCAGAGAGGGTAACGTATAACCTACGCCTTACAGAAGGCAAAGAAATGCCAGCTTGCCTCCTATAATATAGCACTGTTGCATAAAGACAATTCATTCTTAAACACATTTACTTTGAGGTGACAGGAGCATTTCATAGCCTGTAATAGCAGTTTCATACAAATAACCATTTGCTCTGGAGAGCTTTCCCTGCGGTATTGTAGGTAGTGCTACTCATAACACTATTTTTCTCTCTCCTCTGTATTCATTCCCCCTAAAGCCTAAACACTGTTTGCCCATCTTGTGGCAGGTGTTTCTTCTGAAGAAATGGAAGAAGGAATAGCATTCTGGGGTCAGCCAGCATAAAGCTGCATTCTTTGAGAAACACCCCCCATCACTTAGGTTTTTGATCCTCTGGACGGAAGGACCAGAATGTACTGAGGAAGAATTAACCATATGGGCTGCCCAGAAGCCCTGTTGCAAGAGCCTTGAAGGACACTCTGGCTGCATACTCTGGAAAACGGGAAGATTTTGGTTCCAGTACAGAGCGGATCTTACTCTTCAGAACAGGAGAATTTCTGTTCTTTTTTCTTTTGACCCCATCCTGTCAATGCACCGAACAGATGCATTTAGAATTGGATGCATTGATCCTCATTAGCGATCAATAGGAAGGGGATTGCTTTTAATTAAAAAAAAAAAAGACAGAGACTGCCCGCTTTACAGGGCATCAAGAAATAGTATTGCAAATCTAGAAGATCCAGTGGCTGCTGCATGTGTGCCCAAAACTCATCAGCTGTGGGATGTTCCCAGGTCGGTGGCAAAAGTTAAAGACTCAGCCTCTGGCCCCTGAGTTTAAAAGGCACCTTCCCTCACAGGACAGCTCTCACCTCTTGATCATCTGTCCCTCCTCCCACCCCTACGAATCCAGGCACAGTGTGGTTACAGAAGGCCACAGCTGATTCAGGTTTCCAGCAGCGGGGTAACAGAGGCATTGGGTGTACGTGGAGCCTGCTCTGTGCACAAGGAAGATTTTGTCTGAGCTTTCACTTGGAGGCCTTGACAACCACTCAATGGCAAAATTTTTGCTTCTCCAACTCCTGCACAGATCAGTGTACTTAACTTTTATAAACATATTAATTAAATATAAATCCAGTTACTGACTCCTTAGAAATAATGAGGTCAACCACACGCATCCCAATTAAATCTTTCTGTCAAAAACCAAAGGTTAGCATATATGTTTTCTGTAAACTGTATGTGCCTTACCCACAGAAATTCCACCCTAATGCTTTTCTGCTAGAAGAGGACAAAGTTAAGCATTCCAGATTTAGGAAACCCCAGCTGTACGGCTGCCTGTGCAACCTTAATTCAACGCCTGTCGTGCACAGGTATTGTCATCACGTATGGTGACACTGTCACACGCAGGTTCCTTCTCACAGGACCTCTGCCTCTTTCGGTTGCTTGGGAAGGACAGTGCTATGTAGGTGTTTAATATTTTATTCTCTTCTTGTTCCATACACTGTTGCTTAATGCCTTATTCATTGAACGCTACTCAAGCCCTCTCTGAGAAAAAGAATATAAAATTACCTCAAGGGCTTTTCTGTGGTGCTTACCATAATAGTGCTGGAGTGATACACAAATAGTAATGAATAATTTCACAGATTGAGAAGAGAGGCATAGATATTCAAAGTTGGTAAGCAATTTAAATGACAGCAACCTGTTTTTTATGATTATTTAGCACTGTATTTCCAAAGCTCAGCTTCCACGAGCTACAGCTGCAGATGCGAGCATTCTGCATTTCTGCAACACAGTCCTTCAGCCTCAAGTCAGGAAACCAGGAGATATGGAGAAATAAAGCAGTGCCCAGGCCTGGGAAGTCAGCTGGAAGTCACCTCATCAGGGCTCACTTCTGGAATAAATGACGCTCCCAAAGCCAGCCTGACACAGCCCCAGACTGATCTCTCATCTCAGAGATTCTAGCCTGAGCTTTAGAAGTTTTGTCAAAACTGGAATGTGCACATGAGTGTAGTGTCTAGGTTTTGATAGACTGGCATTTTCTGACTAAAACTTAAAGAAAATTTCCAAAAAGCTTCACTTGCAGCAAAGACACACCAGGAAACTAAATCAAGCTTGCCCCAGCAACGTTCCTTTTTTTTTTTCCCCCAAGCTTTTCGCACGCTTTGGAGTGCATCTTTAATAATAATTTTCTGCCACTCTGTGTGTGCAGTCAAGCTCCATATGAATGAATACAGGCATGTTCATATTTATATTTCCATTTGTGCATGCACACAGATATACTTGGACACAAGGTATTACGTAGCTGATCAGCGTTATTACTCCCATATACAAACTGTGATTAAGCAATTGCAATGTAGAAGTGGTGTGTAAGCAAGCAGATAATCTGCTTCTAACATTCTTGGCTGTTTGTTGGTTTTTTTTAAACAACTACATGAAACTGCTTCAAGCTTCAGTTTACACGGGAGGATCTGGCTGTCGGTGATTTTCACATCTATGGACAAGTATATAAACAGATATTAGATAACAAACAGATTTCAAAACTGTTTCTGTATTCATTGTTGTTGTTTTATTATTTACAGCTCTGGACAGGTTTCTAATTCAATTTTTTGTTCAGGAAGGATACGGGGGGAGTAGGGGTTGGGGTGGGTTGGGAGGTGGAAAGGACCTCACAGTGGGAATAGGATATACTTTTACCATAGCTGTTATTCAGAAAGAATTTTAATACAACCACCAATTGTGTTACATCAGAGCATTCCCTTAAATCCCGTGGAGATTTTCCTAAACAGAGCTAAGCCATTTGCCTCAAACGTCTTATCTATTTCTGTCACTACACAAATCCCCTAAATATTTCAGTCACTGCAAGGCCAACTGAAATGGTAAATTACCCTGTGTTCTGAAGGGAAAACTGTTGAATAGCATTAGGTTCAGATCCTGCTGAAAATGAGGCTGCTGGGATTGAAGACAACTACAAAAATATCAGAATTACAAGCAGTATCATCCCCATCCAACAATTGCACCATTGCCTATCGGTAACGTTCCTCTATACTTCTCCTTGCTTTGCTTTTGTCTGATGCGATATTCTGCTATTTTCATAAGCACGTGTTGAAAGAGAACGGACAAAGGATGGCCTCACCTATTATGCTTCGTAATAGAAGTGTTTGCAGACAGGTCACAGGGGGCTACAGCAGCTTTTGGAAAAGCTGATGGTAACACAATGAAAGCATTTCTGAAACCTACGGCTGCCACTACTGTACTTTTACTTCTGCATTTCACAGTGTCAAATGCTCCTCTTAGTGCCCCTTAGCTAATTCTGGAAGAGGGGACTTTTATTAGATGGATGGCTTAACCTGGGAATAAAGATAGCAGCACCAGGGGACAAACCCAAATAGCTCAGTTAAGGTTCAAATTCACTTATAAACTTATTCATAAAATTCTACAGTGAAGGACAAATCCGAAGAACAATTAGCTTGTGCCACTACACGAATTATCTTTCTAACAAAACCGCCAGAGCGTTAGCTGTGATCCCAGGAACCGACAATTCATAATGATGACATCAGTCTACAAAGGGAAAGCAGAAAGAAACGCACAGAAAGGATTATTATCCTGCCTTATTCTCCAGGATTATTATTTGTGGTTTGTGGTACCGTCAAGCTTGTGACAGAGCCATTCACTTGTAATCTTTGCCACTGGCTTTTATTTAAGACAGTCATATTGGAAAAACACTGTATTTTCAGCAAAAATTTCTGAGTTCTGTGGCTTTTCCATGACCTTTACAGGCCACCTTGAAGGTTTAGGGTGGGTCAGGAGGTGAATGACCTCTTTGCTCCATGAGAACAGACTGCAGAGCACATACCTGTACTTCTAAAGCACCTACAGTTGCATATTATAAAATCGAGAAGAGGCACATCAACCAGGGAAGGCTCATTGATCTTTCTGGATTTTACCTGATTTACACCAGCAAACAGGTTGCTGGCAGCTCATTTCTAAAATGAGCTTTCCTCTCAAATCTTAACAAGTGCTGGCAGGCACAATTCAGAACAAGTGCGGGGGTACCCCTTGCTGCACGTCGGCTGATGCGTGTTGTCAGACCGATCCCATCCTGGGGCCTCAGCGGTGATCTCAGCGCTCTGCGCCCCTCAGAAATCGGATAAGTGCAAGTTCCGAAGCAACCATCACTTGCCCTGAGCACCTCTGGGACAGCTCCAAGTCACAGCTGTGTCACATCACCAAACACCTCCCAGTCCCTTCCTCTGCCCCCTGTTCCTCCAGCACCTGGGGTCTGGGATCGTCCTCTTGTCAGGAAGAGGCCCCACACCCCCTTTTTGCCATGCCCCTCCTCAGGATCAATGCGTGCCTCAGGGCCGTTCTGCTCGCTGCTCTTTCAACAAAATTGCTCGGTATTTGCCAGGGACTTGCCTGAGGAGCTTGGAGTGGTGCCATCCTGCTGTCAGACACCCCCCACTGACACCCCTGTCTTTGTTTTCACTGATGTCTAGTGCTTTAAAGCACTAAGTCCACCCGGATATGATCAGATGTCAGCTAGGATGACGAGGTGGCAGTGCTGTCACGGAGGAAAATGAGCAGCATATTTCTGTTTTGGCAGAACCCAGTTGCTCATCCGGGACCAGAATCTCATTGAGTTGCTGCTTGTGCTGTTTGCACCTTAAGAACAAGCAGCATGGACAAGATGCCTGGTTGAAAGCAAGTGTCTGCTTAGCATCTAGACGGTAAGATACAGCTATGGCTGCACTAGCAGAGATGCATTTTTTCCTGTTAACAGACTCTGTGCTGCATGGATTCAGAAAAATCCCTGCTGAGCTTTTTAAAGAGGCTGTTGTATTTGCATGCTTACAAGATGGGAGTTCAAATAATTAAAAATAGTTCTCTCTCGTACAACGATGACATGGTAATACCAGATTTCTTTCCTGTTTTCAATCAAAATGCGTGCTCAGGAGGAAGGAGAAAGGAGACTTCATCTCTCTTTTTCCAGAACCCTGTTTGAAGGCTGACACCAAAATGTAGTTATATAGGCTGGGTACTTTTTTTTTTTTTGTAAAAGAGGTCAGAGGGGTGAAATCCCAATTTCCTCTGCCTTCCCAGTGGAGAGAGGCCACAGCATATTTCTGCTGAGCAGCACTGTGAATGTTTACATTTTCTTGGGAAATTTCTTTCTTTCTCTTCTTTAAACAACTGATGACATTTTCTTTAAAGCACGGACAGCAGTAGTATTTTCAAACCAAGTGAGAAAGCCAGTGGTTCACACAGATCTCTGGATGAGTTTTCCACTTGGCAGCTTTGAACCAAAGCCGATGAGGAGGTCTCACCCAAAATTTGGTTTTGCTCAGGTTATAACAGCCCAGAAAGCAGTGGCAGCCTCTCCTCAGGTGGAACTTGAGTAGAAGATGAAGACGAGGAAGGGCTGTCATTTCCACACAACCTGCATGCACACATGCAGCCCTGCCACACCTTGTGATTTGCAGTGATTTGCAGCCCCTGGGGTACCCCAGCCATGGGCTGGCCCTGATCTGTGCCATCTGGGAGAAGGAAAGAATTGCAGAATTGCAGAATTGCAGAAAGGGGCAAGTCTGGTGCTGCGATGAGCACACACACTGGGGGTGAGGGTTGCCCAGTGACCTCCTTTGTCCTCCTGCAGCCTTCTGGCCATCCAGCTCTTCCTCTGTGCTGTAGCTGAGCCACGAGCCTGGAAAGCACTGCTGGAGCTACTGGAAAATACAAGGAAGTTATTGCCAGGTACTCCTTAAAGCTGCTTCAAGGTAGATACTCCAGCAAACATTGCTTGAAAGAATAAAACACAGTGTACCTGCATGCTAAGAGCTAATTGAAGTCAGCAATAAAAGAAGGGTTAGCTGATCCTTTAAGTGTTCACTGAACTTTCCCAGCTATGGTGTACAGTTTCCTTGAATTTAATATCTTAATTGCATCCACAGTTTCTTTGGGCACAAAATGAGAATGCCCATATCCCTGGCTCACGGGCTGCCCGTCAGCTCTGAGCCAGTGCCTTCCATCTCTCGCTCTAGCGCTCGTAGTATAGAACAGATCTGAGATGCAGGAGAAACGAAGAAGCACTTGATTAATGCCTGAAGCTGCTCATTAAGTTCTATTCAAAGCCACAGAAGCTGTGCCACAAGATGCAGGTATATCATAGAATGGTTCAGGTTGGAAGGGACCTTAGAGATCATCTTGTTCCAACCCCCCTGCCATGGGCAAGGACCCCTCCCACCAGACCAGGCTGCCCAAAGCCCCATCCAGCCTGGCCTTGAACACTGCCAGGGAGGGGGCATCCACAGCTTCTCTGGGCAACCTGTGCCAGTGTCTCACCACCCTCACAGGGAAGAATTTCTTCCTTATACCCAGTCTAAATTCCCCCNCTCTCAAGCCATTCTCCGCCCAGCCTGTATGTGTGCTTGGGATTGCTCTGACCCAGGTGCAGGACCTTGCACTTGGCTTTGTTGGACTGGAGGAGGTTGGCATGGGCCCACCTCTCCAGCCTGTCCAGGTGCCTCCAGGTAGAGCAGAGCTGCCTGTTTGCCAAGGTTGTTTGCTGATCTCCGCTCACAGTGTCAGGTCCCTGTTTTCTGTACCTTTGCCTGCATGTCTTTCTCTGTCCCTCCATTCTTGGCAGAGGCTGCAGCTGCAACAGTCAGATCAGCACCAGTTTTCTTAGATCGCGGTCTGCAAAAATCCCAAAAGGTTTTGTGGAATCAAAAAAAAAAAAAAAAAGAACCCAGAATCCTACATTTGGACCATCAGTTTTTGGTGTTGCCTCTTTCTGATGTTGTCTTTGGCTAATGTGTTTAAAAATGAAATAATTCAGTTTTCCTTTCTTTCTTTTTTCTTCTTCTTTTTTTTTCTTATTTTTAGTAAGATACAAACACTAGAATTAAAACTCAGCCTGAACAGTTTTCATTCTAGTGATACCTTCTCCTGAGAGATTTCATGCTGCTTTGCAGAACAGTAATGACATAACCAAGACTCAGAACACTTCTTTGAGTTTAATAGAATTTATTCTCCCTTTGTTGATGTTTGCTTTCCTCATGAAGATGATGAGGCACCATGATTAACAGCAATGTGCCCAGATTTTGGAGCTTAAGACAGTGGAATGTTGTCTGTGAAGAAGCATTGCCTAAAATGGCAATAAATTCATGAGCTCCAGATTCTATAACTCACACTCTCTTGTTCATGAATTAATGTTAACTTATTCCTGATAATCATCACCAGCACATGGGACTCTAAGCTACACGTGTACAGAACTAGGTGTGACTCCACCACAGTTTATCCATGCTGCAATAAAGTCCATATTGTTATTTTTAGACACCAACAACTTTAAGCAACAGTTTCAAGCATTCTGTCACCACCCAGATGTCATTAAAAACGGCTCCAAACTATTTGATTAGTGACGAATCTAAAAAAAAGTGCAGAGCATAACTGCTCAACATCAAAAAATAATGAGAGCAATTCCCTCATCCAATTTGCAGAGAGAGATTTCTTTGGAAACATAATAAAACAGACTTGACAGTTTAGAAAGCAACAATTGCAGCTAAAAATTCTGAGATACAATGGCAACAAAGGAAAAAAAAGAACTATGTCAGCTTGTATTGAGGCCGCCAGACTAAACTTGCACCTCGGAGAGAGAAGAGACCACCTAGAGAAATACTTCTCTTGCATCAGTCTTGACGGGGAAAATCTCTCCCAGGTTAGAGGCAGCAGCTCAGGCAGGAGACAGAAACTCTGCATCAGGAAATTAGCCAAGTAATTAAGTATTTGTCAATAGAAAGAAAAAGCTACAGGCACAGATGGGGTCCCAACAGATGCTTAAGCTCTTGGAAGCAATATCTTCTGAGCTGTTTAGAATCCTTTTTAGTGATGTTTTCAAGTCAAGGGGCAGTTAAAACTGGGTGAATGGGATGGAAACATCATCACCTTGAGTGAAGATAAACCAGTAAGCCTGTTGCCATTTGCCATGTCTGCCTCGTCCCACTTGGGTTGCCAGGAAGGTGAATCCTTGCAATCCCACTGAGTAAGGCACTCCCTGGTCAGCAGGGGTCAAGGGAGCGATGGAGTTGTACAACGACTCAGAGGGAGAATCCAAAACAATTTATTGACTTCAATGACCACAGTTGGTCCACACTCTTGAGGCAAAATTGGGCAACATTCTAACAACAACAAGAAGCATTATGGATAAATGAGCACTTTGGCACAGGTATCTTACTTACAGGCAAATTTAGGCAATGGCTAGTAAAGGAAATGGATGAAAAGAGATTGAGAGGAAAGAAAAAGTAAGAAATGAAAATAAAAGCAAAAGAGACAGGTTTTTCACCACATCCTCAGATCCAGTGTATCCTTGAGCTGAAGTCTTCATCCGTGGGTGGGGGGTCGACAAAGGCAGAATGCATGTGTTCGTCTTTATATAGTCCAGATGGTCAGAGATCGCCCTTGGGGTGGCAACTCCGCTGCATCTGCCCAGCTCGGGGTTCCAGAAGATTTGGGAGTTCTTGGCAAAGTCATGCAGCCCCCTCCTCAGTAAGGTTCTGTAAATGGAAGTGGGCAGAACGGCTTGCTGCCCTGCCTCCGCAGGACCCAGCCTGCTCCCTCACCTTCCCTCTGCAGCCAGAGTTGTTGATCAAGTTTCCTGTTGGTTTCTTACACATGTCATTTCAATATAAAAAATGCCTTCAAATAATTTGGCAAGCAGAGTGGAAAACTGCATAACGCTCTAGGTTAGCAGAGATCATGTTGGTTTCTGCACTGGCAGGTGGATAAGATCTGGCAGTCTGCGGATCTACCAGCAAAGGAATGAAAGTGACATCACTACATGCCACAAAAGTTTTTGTTACAGTCCGTGGGGATAATTATCACAGGCATGGCAGATAGTGGAGGAGGAGGTCTGAACAGCCGGATCTGTGAGATCAGGCCAGCCACTTTGTGTGACGGGAGAATTTCTACCCTTTGGAAGGCAGGTGCAGGCAGCAGCGACCCCTTCCTTCCACCTTTGCTTTTCAGCCTATCAGCAGAAGACAAGTACAGCATAACTAGGCAGTGATATACAAGGAAATGCCAATCATTAGCTAAGGCAGAGGAATGGCTAACAACACCAACACAGCTGTAACAGGGCTGCCCAGCTGAAGTTTGAACAAATCTGTTGCTAGGTATCCGCTAATGGCTGACACAGAGGTTAAAACTGAAAAATATGCAAGCTGCCTTTTCAGAGTGCAGGCAAAAGGCAAGAGTATGTCCATAACCTTAACACCTGGCGTGGTTAAACTGCTGCAAATTGCTGCAGGCTGATGTTACCCCAGATACAAGACCACGCTGGTGACTAACTCGCTGACTGCCAAGAAAGTACTTGTCGACTGGAAGCAGCCGCTGTTATCTCCATGGCCGTGTCTTTTGCCTGCTCAATGTCTCCAAACATTTTTAAGAACCTAAAACAATTTTTAGAACTGCAGAATCGGTAAAAGGAAACACTGGCTCTTTGACTGCCCCAATGTCAGTTCTTCCAGACTCTTACCAGGCCAGCTAAAGGTAGTGTACCCCTGCTACTCCAGTACAGAGTCATAAAGTATTTTGTGCAGAACAGATAATACCAATGGGCATTTTCAGAGGAGCATAATGGAGTATCCACATGCTATGAAGTTTTCTAACTAACCCCAGCAATTTGTACAGTCAGAAAGATGTTGGTGACTTTGTTTTCCTCACTTCACTTAGAATTGCACTGCATTTCAAACACTGCAGCTGAAGGTCCTCTCGAAGTTTGAGAAGGACTTTGCAGCCTTACTTCCAGCACTTTATTTGCAGCAGAATTTTACATAGAATCACAGACACTATTTTAGCTCCGTCCTTTATCAAGGAAAAGTATCAGCCCCACTATGAAAACATAGTGAGGATACCCAGCATTTTTAACAGAAACATTTAAAAATAGCATTGGAGTAAAATTTTAATGCTTGTTTTTTTTTTTCTTTTGTTTGTTGTTATTTT
>WBMW01005091.1:107272-125199 GCA_013396635.1 Penelope pileata | reverse complement strand
GGGGGGTGGCAGGGGGTCAAAATACATGAGGAAAACACAGAGGGAAGGACTGTAACTGCAGCTGCCCTTTTCCTTTGACCGAGGGGTCCAACAACCTTCCCAACAACTCAGAGTTCCCAAGCAATACTAAGCCTTGTGTTTCTCTTTAACCAGGAGGAAGCAGAAGAGAGCTAAATGAAAGAGGAGAAAGTCATTGAAATGTGAGGTATTAAAAATGGCATTTGATACAGGTAGGTACTTGCTTAAATTTAATTTTAAAACATCATTATTTCAACTCTTTGAGAAAGGGTAGGATTTGCAGGCCACAAGAAGAGTCAGGAATGTGATAATGAATTCTGTGGAGGCTTCAAGGATGTCATTTCAAAACACAGCAGTGAACTTAATAAGCCTGATACAGAAGACAAAAGCTAATTATATGAGTAACTAGGGGAAAGGCTTCTGATAAGGAAACTCCCATTGTGCTCTAGTCCTCTAAAGTGAAGGAGGGTGGTTTTCTCTTCTGTATGTTCTCCTAGTGGAAAAAGAAAATCATTAAAAGAAAATCAGCGATACCACAGTAACTTCGTTTTTCAAGATTATTTACAGAGACGTATCTCTGGGAGACAGCGTGGGCTGGAAGGTAACTTCATGCAGATTGGGTGGACTCAGTCAGAACTCGATATTAATTGAGTGATGTAATATTGGATAAAAGGTGAAATTGCCACTTCCTGCATTAGTAAGAGTCGTGTGCATATGCCACAAAAAGAAATGTGATTAGCACCAAACTGTGAGTAATAAGCTTAAATTTTATTAATTCTTGTCAGTTAACATGCAAATTTAAAACTTAGGAGTACATAGGTAGCAAATTCAAATCTTTCTTCTCCAGAAAAGAGTAGAAACATACAGATTTCTTCCAATATTTGACGAGGTAGTAGTATATGATCTTTTGGTGGTTTTTTTTTTATTTTTTTGATTTGGTTGGTTGGTTGGTTTTGTGGGTTTTTGCTTAGTCTTTTTTAACTTTTTGTAGGCATATGACATTAGTTTACATCAACAGAAGAAATAGGCGCAGTATATCCATAATCCGCTTTTCCCCCACTGGAAGAGCAGCGCATATAAAACACATGGAATGTCACGAGCACAGCCACAGGTTTGCAACTGTTAAGAAATGGGTTGACTTGATTCTAAAAGAGTAGAGCAAAGGCAGGAAACTGACACCATGCCTGAGTATCCTAAACTAGGACAGAAACGGACTGCCATGGAGACACCCAAGAAAACTCCTAGGATTCTCAGCATCACAGAACAGCTGAGATTGGAAGGGACCCCTGGAGGTCATCCGGCCCAACTCACCTTCTCATGCAAGACCAACTAGAGCAGGTTGCCTATGGCCATTCCATACATTAAAAAATAAGTTTTTAATGGCACAGACACTATTATTTTGTTATTTTGCTTCTGTCTTAAGGTTTTACTATAGGAAGTTGAAGATATAAGAAAGATGCAGGAAAAAGAGGAAAACAGATCAAGTACAGAAACAGATCCATTTAAAAAATCCCTTTCTCTTGTAAGACGGTTACTGTTTTTTGCTCTGTGACACACAGCTTTGTCTTCCAAACAGGATTATTTGTATTTGTTTCACTTCTGCCTGCCAATTTAGAGTGCACTCAAAAGAATTCCAGCACATTCATTAAGCATAATGTTTATTTCAGGCATCAGCTTGTACTTTCTCTACTGAGATATTTCTAAATGCTCACAGCCCTGGTCTTATTCAGTGTTTTCACCCTCTCTAGCAGTAAAAATATTTTAAAATGTGGAGGTACACAACATGAAAAGCAGAAGCAGATCAGAAGGAATTGTCCTGACGAAGTCATTCTGTCATCTGCACAGCCTAGTATGTGGAAGTTCAGAAATGGAGTAAATTGCGAGTAAACGTCCCTGTGATTCACAGACTGAGGTTTTCATTTAACTTTTGATTAAATCAAGATTCATAAGCCTCCTTTTTAGCACAGCATCACACGTGAGATTGATGCACAAGACCTTTTTTTTACAGCTTTTTCTCATCTGTTGGCCTTACCAGGAAGACTGGATTGCAAAGCCAGGAGCGTAACGGGCACAGCTGCACGCAGGCAACACGCATTTCAGCTGTGCAGGTTTGCTGCCTGCATGCCAGAAAGGCTCACAGCCAGCCGTCTGCTTTACAGACCACAACACAAGTCACACCAGCTACTCTTGAGCATTTTCAAGTAAGCACAGTGGTGCTTTGTCACTGCAGCTCTCGGAGAACAAGAGTGCCCGGAGTTATTCACAAGGAAACCTCACTATTCTAATTCATCACTCTCCTTAATTTTTCCCTTTGCCATGCTAACGCTGCCCAGCTTGTACAAATAAATGCTCTCGTGTAGTCCAGTGCACAGAGCATCACACCTCCCCGACCCAGTGTGCACACCTGCAGGGCACAGCTGCTGTGAGGATTTCAGGCTTGGTTTCGCCAAGTGATTCCCAATGGCAAGGGAGAAACCTTTGGTTTGTGGCTGCCTTCAAGGGCCAAGGTTGTTTGGCCAATGTCATTATCTCTGGCTTTATACCTGCTTGTCTTAAAAGCTCCAACAAACGTAGGCAAACTTGATAATAGCCTGGTCTTATTAAGAAAACTGGCACACAAACCTGGTAAGTACTGCTTCAGGTGATAAATGCTACCTAGAAATCAACATATTGTTCAAAAAAGCCAGGTTTAATTCTTTCTCTTCCCTTTCCCATTCCCTTTCCCTTTTTTCTTTCCCTTTCCTTTTCTTCTTTCCCTTTCTTCTTTCTCTTTCCCTTTCCTTTCTTCTTTCTTTGCTAGCATTGCCTTCTTGCTTTCCATGAGATGCCCACCAGAAACACATGAAACAGGGTTTTGTTATTCCAAGGGTAAGTTACTTTTCCTGCTTCTAAGAGCACTGCCGTGCAAAAACAGACTCTAAATAGAAATTAATCAGCTGTTTGCCCTGTAAGGATCTGAAAGCCGAGCAGACCTGTTCCCTAGGGCTCTTGTCACCTCTTCCCAAGCAGCTGAAATCAGTCTTGATAACAGACGCAGGCAATAGAGACTTCTTTTTTTTTTTTTTTCCCAGAGGCATCCCAAGGAACGTCTGAATCACGGAGAGAGTTTTCCAGCAGGCAATTTGCGTGCTGCTGTTTCTCTCCAGAATTGTATGTGCCAGGAGGCCTTCGGCTCACTTGTGCTGGAGATCAGCACATCTCTCCTCCCCTCCCTCCCCTTTCCAGCGTGTGAAAGATGTTGGCAGATGTTGCAAAGGCCATCACCCCCAGCCCCAGCTCCTGAACCCAGGCAGCAGATTAAGTAAGGAGCAGATACAAGCCCAGATCGACGAGGAAGTCCCCACAGCCTGCGGTCCCCATTTGTTCATTTTTTACATGAAAAGAGAGAGTCACACTGAAGAGGTGGAGATTTATCCAGAAAAACAACCAAGAACCCTTGAAGAAAACTTAATCTCATTTTATTTCTATTTTTTTACTTTATTTTTTTTTACTTCCTTTTTTTTTTTTTTTCCTCTTTACAGATGCTCACACAGAGGCATACATCACATATGATATGAACCAGCTTGGACCTAAATTCAAGGTATTTGCAGAGTTCCTTCACTATCAAAGCCGCAAAGACGTTCAGTGGGGAAGCAGGCAGTAACACACAGATAAATTCTTCTTAGCCTCTATGCTGTTCACTCACCTTTCATATTTGCTTCTAATACCCCAGAACCTATCACTGGTTGTCATAGCTACCGAGGGGGTAAATTCTTAAAGTTAAGAGCATGCCAACATCCATCTAATAGAGAGATAGAGTAGGCCTTAAATCTGTAGTTACTTTCACCAGGAGTTAATGATGCAGCCAATTCAGGCATCAGAAGGCACACAGACATGAAAAATGCAATGATTTAAAGAAAATAAGTCATGACAAGGCAATTTTAAAAATGTGCTTACAATCACTGAGCCAACCCAAAGCAAATAAAAACAATCGTTTCACAAAACTGAAGTGTGTGCCACAAGAATGTACTGCTGGCTGCTGTTTTCAAAAGAATTCTATTGTTCAAAGTAGCTGACATTGCCAAAGGATACAATCATTTTATTACATTGGCTTAATGCACAGTAAACTTCTCTTTGTACCATAAAATGGAGAAAAACTGCAGGGTTTTGAAAAGAAGCAAAATCTGCAAACTGAAACATCTCAGCTGCACGCCTGGCTATGAATCAGTACAGAAACAAGTTATCTGAATTTTACCAAAGGCCCAGCACCTATCTGTCTCCACCATTAATTGGCTATAGACAGCTACAGCAGCAGAAGTTTGGGGGTCTGTGCTTTAGATAATTGCAAAAGGCATGTAAATTTAGACAGCTAGTCACAGTGAAAAAAAGAAGGAAGACATGATTAATCAACAGGATTAGGTATAAAATTTCTTTACGTATAATTGTAAGGAGCAACTATGATTTAATTGTAGCATTGAGAGAATATGTCTTTCAAATGCTAAATTATTCATCGTGTTAGATACTTGAATGATCTTTACTTAAATCTTCATGTAGGAGGTAAAACTTCTACAGACAATACTTGAGGGAAAATACTGGAGGAAAATTTATATGAAAAATTTAAAAGTCTCTCATCTGCCTAGACTGATAAATAGTAAATATGAAAAGAGGGGAAAAATGAAAAGAAGAAAAAAGTCTTAAGGGAGAGCCATGATTTAAGAAGCCTGTTTCTTAGAACAACAAATAGTGAGTCATCATAATAGAGAAAGAATTAGTCATTCTGTGCAGTGCTACGGTACATCCTCTGCATGAGTTATGCAGAAGGCATGTAGAACGCGGACTAGACTCTAAATCAGGATATAAATGGCTGATTTCTAACAAAGATTCAGAGAACAATCAGTTAGAGGCTGAAATCCCTTGCATTATAGCATTCTGTATACTACAGCATCAAGTCATCAATAGAATGCAAACTGGGTTCAGGCAGGCAGCTCAGAGATGCATTTAATTGCAGAGCCTAATCCTGACATCTTCACACAGGCAAAGTCTCCGTGGGTTACAGGAGGAGAACTTGCCAGAATGAGGATGATGAGAATTAGGCTTTCTCTGCAGAAACCAGTTGACTAACAGTCAATGCCTTCTCTCAGGATTACATCAGCTATCTGGCCCCTAGGACTGTTTTTATAGGCAAATTGGGCAAGACTGGGCTGAATCAACACATCTTTTTCAAGTGTGAAGTAGTCCAGATTAGAATATATAAACCAGAAAATGTTGTTGTACACCAACATCTTTTTTACATGCGAAGTTACGTAACTACTTTGGGAATAAATACTCCAGATCTATTCCTGAATAACTTAATGTGGAACACTTACCAAAACAAGAAGATGTTTTTCTGAATCTGCTTATAAGGGAGATTAAATTAAACTTGAATGAGACATTCTTATTATTCTTTTGTGGAAATACTTAGTATATATGGTATTTTAAGTTTGCATGTTATCTGAACCGTAATTAAATTCAGTGTGAACAGAAATGGTGTATTTTGGATTCTTATCTTAATCTGCTTCCAAAGGATACTAAATTGAAAAACATACTTTTCCTGATGGGTAAATATCCTTGTATAGATGCTGGTGCAATAGTACTGAAGTGTTTTGTTATCACATTAGTGCATTCCTTTGTTTCCACATGCAGACATGGTGTCCAGAGCATGGAAATGATACATACATTAGTTCTGTAAAAAAAAAAAATATTAGATACTGGCACGCATTTGTGATAGCAGTGCCATAAAAGTGTGCTGACAAAACACAGGATCAAACAAAAAAAAAGAAGAAGAAGAAGAAGAAGAAGAAACAAGAAGAAGTTCACTCTGTTAGCGAACAAAACCATCTGTCTAGCCATGGAACACAAGTTACATCTTGCATGGCAGGCATGAGCTCAGTAAAATACCATTAAAGAATTAAAGAACAGTTGTGGATCCATAATGGACAAAGGGTATTCGGGAGCCTCTCAGAGGGAGAGGAGCGGTTGCCTTGCAAGAACATGTTGAAACTTCTTGCTTTGCAGCACATTTACTAACTGCAAAAGGCCCAGCTTATTTCTTCTCGTCGCTCTCTGTTAATGTGCAGGAGTTTTCTGTTTGTTTCCACTAGAAAGAACACTGTCAACAGTCGGAAACACGGCTCAGCCTGAGCAGGAGCGGCCTTTCTACATTGCTCTTGTACTTGCGGCATGCCCAGGTTTACGCGGTGCTCAGTATCTGTTCCAAACTATTTCAGTTGTTAAAGAAGAGCTATGTTAGCCAAAAGAACAGTTTATCTACATAAAGAAGTGATACCTCAAGATGCTGCCAAGTGAGAAGAAGGTCAGCACTGTTAGTAGGCAGCGCAGTTAGCAAGAAGCCTCCTCCCCCAGCCCGTCCAGATCCACCCAGCATGAACTGTGAGCCTGGAGAGGGACACAGCAGCGCTGGTCTTGTCTCAGCTTGAGCGCTTCACTGCTAACTGTTGTCGTTGTTGTTTGTTTCAGATGAGGGCTCTTTTTATGGTGAGTAGGTTTTATTCTCATTTCCTCAGGTGCTTCGTATTCTAACCTAGACTTTTCTACATGCAAAGTGGTTTGAATCTGCAGGAAGAAAGTGCCATTTTTTTTTTATTTTTTATTTTAAAGAGAAGTGTTTACTCGAATTAAGTGATAAATACACAACTTTAAGAGAAGTTAAAGCTAGATCCACAGGAGAACGGCTGTTCCTACCCTGGAATTTAGGCGGAACACTCGAGACACTGCTATTTGATTTCTGTGTTTCCACTCAGAAGCTCCCAAGCTCGGGTGTCAGCTCTGCCTGCAGCTGCCTGTTAGCCTGATTGCTGCATTCCCAGGTGCCCGTAGCAGCAGCACCCTGATGACCAGAGCCACCCATCTCTTCAGTGCAAGCTTTGCTCCTGAACAAAGCAGCAGGGTTTGAGAACAAGCCGCATTTCTGCCTGAGCCCTGTGGGGTGCACCTCACAATGCGCACGCTCAGAGCTCACCCAGCCTTCGGCGATAGGGCAGATAATGTCTCTTACAGTGTTACTCTTGTTCCGAATGCTCCTTGCATTTCTTGTTTTGCAGGAGAAAGGCTTGCACAGGAAGGGTGCAGATTGCCTCCAGCCACCAGCACAGCTGGTCTGGTGCTGACAGCATTTTCTGAGGGGAGAGATAGGAGATAAGGTTTTTAACAGCCTCGGGCTGAGAAGGGCGAGTAACTCTTCTCCTGTTTCCTAGGCAAACACTCCAGCCATTAGGCTATTATGCTTGCAGCAAGCACTGCTACCATCTTCCTCCTTCCTTCTCCAGACCTGTAAAGAAAATAGCAGTTCCTCTCTAAATAGACATGTGTCTCTGGACTCCCGGGACAATCCCAAACTTCAGACCTGGGGGGAAGAGAAGAACTAGGTGTTTAAATTGCATGCCTTCCCTCCCTGTATGGGCAGGACTTCCAGGACCTTGGTTTTTGCAGACCTTCCTGATGGTTCTAGGGAGCTCCCTGCCCAGGAACAAAGCAGATTTTCTCCATGAGGCTGTTCCAGCGGCCTCCTCGTCTGCATGCATCAAGCAGAGAGCTGATATGCCCCATGTGAGTGCTTAGGCTCAGTTTCCCAGTGCCAGTCTCCACTTCCGGGTTAGTAAGGAGGTCATATCCCATGTCTCTGTCCTCTCCAGGTAAATGGCACCCATTTATCCGGCTGCCATAGCGCGTTTTTCCGAATTACACCATCTAATTCCAGTTGTGCATCCTGCTCCGTTTGAACTGAGGCTGTGTCAGCCTGTAGGTTGCTCCTGTGAAATGACAGGTGCTGCAGGAGATATTCTAAAGGCATTTGTGGTCTTTTTTGGATCTCCTTGTTAGGAAAATTTTAAATGTGCTCCCAAGTTCAAAGCCAAAAACAGTATACAGGAAGCATTCCTTACAAATCAAACTTCTCCTCAGCCTGAGGACAAAACAGTGATTAATCCAAGTTCTGGTGATCTGATGGACTTCAGTACACTTAACACGGGTACATACTGGTTGCTTACTGGTTGATGTTCTCCCCTGCACAGCATGAAAATATTAACCATGCATGCGTAGGAAATGAGATAAATTTTGAGAGGAAATAGGAAACTTATTAACAAGATTTTGTGATATTGGAGAATTAGATTAAACAAAATCACCCTCAGGAATGCTAGTGCCTGCTACAGCCAGGGTTGCGTTCCAGATTCAGTATCAAATTCAGTATTGTACACTCACTCCCAGAAGAGAATAGCTGATAACTGAAATCAAAGTAATAATAAAGGAACTATTCACTTGCTGGCTGATTGGTGCTCCAAATTCTCATCAAATCAGGAGCAAATACAAAAAGTGAATCTGATCGCTTCTATTTTAGGATTTTTTTGATTTGTATTCAACATGCAGATACGGAAAGATGTTGTTTTCTTTTTCAAAAACATGACTCGATTTTGTTGATTGTTGAAAATTAGCTTCATGAATATTTCAGTAAGGAAAAAGCATTCCATCAAGTATTCACCGACTTCACAGAGCTAATACACAATTGACTTAAAATAACTTGTGTTTACAAGGCTGTATTACATGAAAAAAAGTAACTTGGTTGGTCCAAAGCTGGGTGTTATTCACTCCAGATATCAAAGGAAAAGATCCAAGCCTTCTGAAGGCAGTCAAAGGGAAAAATATTGCAGGGAGCGATGCTGAACAGCACTGAACATTTTTAAGAATATGAGGCTAGGGTCAGGTCCAGAACTTCTGAACTGGGTGCCTGTATTTTGCCTCCTGGCTTCATTTCCAGCATTTCAGCAGATGGGATAGATAAATTCGGATATAATGATGATAATATTTGGGTATTTAACAATTTGGAAAATAAAAATCACATGAGTATTGCTGATGATGCATAGCCTGTAGGAGCATTTCCTTGGGACATCACAACGTACAGAAAATTCGGCTACCAGCCGCCGTAGGGAAGTACAGACTTTTTTTTTGATAAAGTGGCTGGAAGCCCATTTAGTAAAACTATCACCATCTTTATGTTGACTTCCCAAGCACAGGGTTACAGTAACTCTTTTGGGTGGATTTGAGTTCATGTATCAAATCTAGAAGAAATGCAGTCTTTGAATATCAAGTGCTCTTCTCACAGTGTGCTTACTGGTATTGTAAGGCACATTCCGTAACAGATATCAGGAACATATGTTTGCTAGGCTTTTCACAAAAGCAAGTCACCATCACATCTACTGGGCAATTCACGCTGCGAAGGAATTGTTTTGAGCCTTCTTATAAAAGGTATGACTCAAAAACAAGCAATAAATACTCCCCAGTAGCTTAATCCTACATATAGTCATAATACATAATTCTATGACATACGTAATTATATGATATATAACATATAGTTATAATAAAGATATTTTTTCACATTTATATTCTGAATTATCTGAGTGGTAATAAACAATCCAGCTTCTATGAACATCAACAATAATGCTCTTAACTACCGTGCTTAGAATTTTACCATTTTATCTTCTTACTTTCTCGGATTTCATTGAAAGGAGAATGTCCAAGAATCATTTTACTTATGTGTACACCATGGAAGGCTGGGGTGAGTTTCAGAGATCCAAGGAATTAGTATAAAAGTAGTTCTCAGGCTTGTGTTTCTGGAATTATGCTGCTGAAACCAGATGTAAATATACCTAATTGAGCAACCTGATCTAGTGGAAGGTGTGCCTGGCCGTGGCAGTGTGGTTGGAACTAGGTGAGCTTTAAGGTCCCTTCCGACCTAAACCAATCTATGTATCTATGATTCTGTGAAAATTACATTTTCATTATGGACATCTTAATACCCCAAATAATGGTCATTTCAGGAAGCCAACTGATCTTAAAATTTTTGCTGTTTTTTATAAGAGATCTGTCTGGAAAGATATTCCACTGCTGTAGATGGTTTATGAAAATATGTGTAGAGTACATATTTCACATTGTCTCACGGCTATGCCTTTTCTCACCAGAATCTGCACTATCTTAAGTGGATAGCAGAAAATAAAAGGGTCTTCTGTTGGACTTACTTACAACCCAAATTCACAGGACAAAAAAATAACTCAAAACCAACAATGATTTTCTAAGACACTACTCCTACGACAACCTTAAGCTGTAGATAAATGTCAATTCTTGGCTAGACGGTTGTATTAACGTCATTCTATGTCAAATTCCATGATACTTACACTAAAAATGAAGGCCTACCCTTCAAGTTTCATATATAGTGTACTTGCAGTGCTAGCTTTGGCCAATGGAGCCTGATCATGAAAAGTTTTTGTGGAGTATATTCTACAGACATTTACACACACTTCTCAGAAAACGTTGTTTTCATCTGCTGAAGTTGTACGTGCCTTCTATATTGGATCTTTGCAAGGACCCACTGATTAATCATTACTGTAGCTGCCAATTAATATATGTAAATTCTATTTCTGACATTATTACGTGTCAAAATTATTCAGTTTTCATCTTTGACTAAAGCATGCGGACTTATTCTCCTATTTGAATGTAAGCCTGTTTTTGGAGAATTATCATTATTCCCAGTACGTTTGGCAGATTTACAAACATAAACAATGCAGTGCCCAAATACACTTCACAACTGGGACATGAGCGTTGGTATTACATTGTGTAACATGAGCTCAGCAGGACTCAATAGCAGAGACAAGAAATCACAACTCTCCATCTCCCAGTACACCCACAAAATAAGGGAAAGTTCACGCAATCAACAGAAACGGAATACAATGGAGTCCCAGCTACAAACATGCTACCTGAGAAAATCGTACTGTTACTCTGCGTCAGAACAGACTTGCAATTAATGTCATTGTGAAGTTTTTTCATACCAAAAGAATGCAATTAAACACTGAAATGGTGCTGATTTGAGATATCATTGACTAGCTTGTGCGACAGAACTCCTTAATGAAAATCATTTGCTTTCACAGCGAGCCCTAAACATTATCAATCAAAACCCAGTTGCCTATGGATGTGGGCACCCTTTGAAATAATACGCTATCAGGATAAATAAGGACACTTCCATTTCTCAGTGTCGATGGAAAAGTGCTCAAAGCTTTTGGCTGTCTGTCTATGAATTTTAATGAGGCCTGGATTTGTCTCAGAAGGAGCAGCCTTAGTTTTCAAAGTGATTCAGACAAGTCAGTACAATATTAGAAAACAGTACAAAAGCATGAGTGATAATGTAATAAAGCACTTTGATGAAGCTATGTTGGGGAGGGGAAGCCGGCTTACATAAAATCACCCCTGCTGTTTCTCCTCCTAAACTACAAAATTACCAACTTTGGATCTCTGTCTCCAACACCATTTTCACGTTTTGCTGCTGGATCGTTTGTGGCATGGAATGAACAGTTAAAATAGAGGCCGATTGCTATATTTCAGTCTCAGACAGAGAACAATTTGACACTTCTCAACCATCAGACGATTACAGGGCAGACTAAAGTTAATTTTGGCTGTAGAAAATGTTTGCTTACTTGAATTACTTCAGCAGGGTGTTTAAATCCGGAATACGACTTATTGTTAGCATAACCTAATGCATTGGTGAGGCATTTGAGATTCCAAATCTAAACTCTTCAAGTCCTGCAGGCATGTGCACACATTCATTTACTGCAGCAGTCCTGTAATGCCTTTATTCCAAAACCACCTGCAAATAAAGGGAAAACTGCCTCATCTGGGCCTACGTCCCCACTCCGGAATCTTCCATAGAATCACAGAATCATAGAGTCACCAAAATGTTTGGATTGGAAGGGACCTTACGGATCACGTAATTTCAACCTCCCTGCCAGGATCAGGGGCACTTTCCTCTAGACCAGGTTGCTAGACCTTCCTTCTCTCAGTTTAACGCCATCACCGCTTGTCCTTCCATCACACTCCATGGTAAAGCGTCCCTCACCATCTTTCCTGTAGATTCTCTTCATGTACTGGAAGGCCACAATAAGGTCTCCCTGGAGTCTTCTCCTATCTGTGCTAAGCAAGCCCAGCTCCCTCAGCCTGTCCTCATAGGATAAGTGATAGAGCCACCCGACCATTTTTGTGATCTGAACCCACTCCCACAGCCTCGCATCTTCTGGTGCTGGGGCCCCAGGCCTGGGCGCAGTGCTGCAGGTGGGGCCTCCCGAGGGCAGGGCAGAGGGACAGTCCCCTCCCTGCCTGCTGCCCGTCCTCTGTTGGTGCGGCCCAGGGCACCGCTGGCCTTCCGGGCTACAAGCACACTGCTGGCTCCTGGGCAGCTTCTCACCCACCAGGACCCCCAGGTCCTTCTCAGCAGGGCTGCTCTCACTGAGTTCTTCTCCCAGTCTGTGCTCGTCTCTGGGACTGCCCCAACCCAAGTGCAACACTTTGTACTTGGCCTTGTTGAACTTCATGAGGTTCTCATGGACTCACCTCCCAAGTTTTTCATGATCCCTCTGGATGGCATCCCTTCTCTCTTTCCTCACTGTTTTTGGTATTATTTCCTGTTTTTCACAGCACTGGGAAAGCTTGTTCATTGTTTCCTTATCTGAAAAGTGGAGAACATCATTACTGCTCATTGTCACAGCAACTTCACAAGTCTCACTTCTGTAGCATTCTCAAAATCTCCTGGAGCAGATCGAGAAGCTCTGTTGGCACGATATGTCACAGTCACAATGCATGCAACGTTTAAGAGTTTCTCCAACCTAGGCAATCCCTTTGGCGGTTGTGAATCCGGTACATCCACACCACATATAATTGGAAACAGGACATCTCAATGTCTCAGACATCGGCGGCTGTATTTTGGGAACCGAAGTCCTAATTAACACAGAGAACAGCTTAGCTTCAGCATTATATCAAGTCAAAATATGCTTAAAGCTTCCCAGTCCCTGTGCCAGCCTAGCCTGCGTGATTGGGTCATGCAATCTGCCTTCCAGCTACTGCAACTTTACTTCCATAACCATTACTGTCTTGCTTTCTCCAATAAAACATCTTTCAGCGCTCCGCAAAATGCAATGTTCTGCTGGTTTGGGCTCATGAAGAAGCAATGGGTGAAAAAAGTCAATATTTGCCAGGCAGGAAAGGCCACCTCCAGCCTCACTAGTTTTCCGCGTGCACGGGGGTGAATACTGAGTCCATCAGAACCTGGTTGCTTTAGGGGAATTCCTGAGTGGCTACAGAAGGTCAATACTCAGAGAAAAAAGGTGGTTTCTGTCTGAACGTTGGATGATTTCTGCTTTATACTATTAAAAGGCCAGGTGCTGGTAAGAAAAAAGGTCTCTCTTTGGCTGCTATGAGAAAAATACAGCCTAAGACTGTCACAAATAGGGAGAAACAGGAGATTTCTGCTACTTCCCAACTCTGTTGCTTGATTTCTCAGCGTGAGTTTCTCACTTACATGCTGTCATATCCCTGTCTCTCCTGCAGAAAAACAGTGGTGTGGGAGGGTCCCCCTTTCTGCCTCTTCACGTGGCCTCCCAACTTCAGTTCTTCCTGCTGGAAAGATGACACCTTCTGTAAGACCAAGCAGGTGGGCAGAAATGAAACGGCATGATAATACCCAGCTTGATGATGGGGAGACCTTCACTTGCACTCACATCAGAGTTACTTTGGACTTACTGCGCTTATCTTCAGGATCTCCACTGTTTTCTGAAGGTAGATTCCTAGAATCTTAAATGCAAGAGCAGACAGAAATTCCAGACTTGGTGGGAGCGTATGTGAATTTTCCTGTGTTCACCAGGAACAACTTCTGCCAGCGTCCAATTTTCTATCAAATTCTTTTTAATTCCACTGCACTTACTCTAGTGCCATTCACCAGCCGATCTCCTTTGTGTACGTTACATTTCTCCCATCTCTCCCAGACATTGCCTTCTTGTAAGAGACGAGACATTATTCTCAGTGTGGCAAACAGATCAACCATACATGTGAGACTGACAAATTCCGTTCATTGTAGCTAGGAATGACAGACTCTAAGCCAAGTTAAGTGCTGTCATAGCATCCCTCAAAAAATACCAGAAATAGTGAGGAATATTCAGTTCATTCCTGAACTCATCACAGGTTACTACTATGTGAGAGCACATGGTGTGTTGTATCCATTACAATGAGTTGTGTAAAGCATGTTTAGGAAGTGGTAAATGTATATGATACAGAAAAAGCTTTATTCTGGCATTTAAACCCTGCCACACCCAAAGAAAAAGGTTTTCTGTCTTGCAGTAGGTTAACCATTAGCCTAGCAGCAGAGTAGTTGTTAGCTGACTCTGTTTGCTGCCTGGGTAGGTGATAACCACACCTATCCATGAGGAGAGTCATTAACATTTTCCTGAAGGGGACAGAAAACCCTGTGGAAGTTGGAAAAATTTCACTATAGCTGGGGCATTGCTATAGGCACATAGCATAAATTTGGATAATTACCAAAAAGCATGATGTCCCAAATCCCTTTTACCTTCCAAACCAAAAACAGGTATATAATTTCTCACCCTATAACCACGGACTTGGTCACACAGTTCTGAAACATCAAAGCCACCTATTAGCTGGGCAGTATCAATTATATGTGATCTTTCATTGTTTTCTAGTATATTACTTTGTTTTCTTGCCTGATTCTGTAACCTTTGGTACCTTCTGGCCTAAATTCGGATAGTCAGAGAAATTGGTTACTTACTTTATTTTAATTTCTTAAGGTAATTTTAGGGTAACTGGCAAATGCAGATGTCTTCTCATGCTGTGCAACAGGGAGTGTTCAAGCACGTAGCAGCGGGCCAGCTTCTCAGACAGGCCACAGGCCTAGCACATTGCTTCAGGACATCTTGAGAGTATGCCTGAATTTCTTCAGTTGCAGCATTCAGACTTTAGATAATAGCTGTATCTCTTCCACTTTCTTAAATCCCGTTACTGAAAGCATTACTCTGGAATTACCCCGGTGCCTGGGAAACACAGTCATGGAGCTGGGTTCCCCACATGCTGGCTTGGGATGCAGCTTACAAAGTGCCTCTGTAAAGCCAAGTGTAAGAAGACGTGTTGGGAACCCGGCCTCCCACCCACACCTTTTGCTGTGCAGGACAGCGTATTATTAACCCTCATACCCCAACAGGAGCACATACGTTGGGTCAGCAGATCTCCTCCCCAGATGGGTCAGACTGTGGAAGACACTTAGTTAATCTACACGAAAAGGCTGCAAGGTGTTCCAGGGGGCAATTAAAAGAATTCCTCTTTATGTGCGAGCCTTTTTCTTGGGATTACCAATCTCTCGAGGAAAGGGCTGCTTAAAAATGCAATAAAGATTACGTAGCCAGATAAGAATGTACAAAGACTTTAAACAGGGTGGTATAGATAGTAGTATTTGTTAAAAACCACATCCTCATGCATGCTGTGCACCCCATCCAAGGAGAAAGATTAAAACAATTAGCAGCTGTGTGAGTTTGGAGGTGCTCCCTCAGAAGACTGGTGCTATCTTAAAAAAGTGACATTTAAAAATGACATAAAAGTGACATTTATTGTCCAGTAGATAAACTGAGCACTTTATATACAGAATGAGAAATGAGTTTTATATACATTTTATATACAGAATGAGAAATCGTGAGACTCATGATGTCTGTTTTCCTGAGAAGGAAACTGAGGCAGTAGAATTTATGCCAAGCTATGGCCAAACCATGAACAATTTTTGTGGTAACTGGGATTAAAGTTAAACATTCCTGGCTCCTGGTCCCACACTGAGATTTGAAAGAGATTTGGAACCTTGTTTTCACTCACTGCAGAGCAAGCAGTGACAACAAGCCTTTTCCAGGGAGAAGTGCCTGGATGTCAGAACACTGTCAAGCTTTAACCTCATCAGGGGGAATGAACATCAGAACAGGGAAGTATGAAGCAGTACAAGCCCTAAAGCCACATTCTCTGTCTTGAGATGGAAGTTATGAACCACAGAAATCCTGTGTCAGCAGATCTCAGATTATGGCAGGCACGCAGGGAATAAAGAGATTGTCCAAACTGGGATGAGCTCAGCCCATGACGTACAACCCTGCAAATGATGTGCTGCTCAACAGAACTTCCAACACTGGGGACAGGTGTCTGAGGTGCTTAATGGGAGTAAGAAGCCCTGCTTCTGCATGTTGAACCCGCGCCTGGAGCGTCCGCAGGAGCTCGGCCAGGCAACTACAATGGCAGCTTAATGGTCTTCTCCCAGAATTACAACTTCCTGCTCAGGCTGTTAGAGACCCTGCTGCTGATCTAGGTGAAATGCTGAGGTTTTATGTTTTGAAATAAGCAGATCTCTGGCAACGGCATGAGATTTGTTTGGTTTTCGTGCGTACAAGCACAGCAGTTGTAGGCGTTGCAGCTAAGAGGAAATATGAACATTTGTTACAAAAGATCTGAATTCACAGAACACTAGGTACCCATAAATTCAGCCTTATAGTATATTAGAAAAAAATAACGTTTAGTCAAGCAATCTATATCTTAATAAAAATGCAGTGATTCATATTTCCAGCCACAGCAAACAAATAATCTTAAAAACATCCTCTTAGATGCTGGGGAATTGTACTGTTGTCATCACCCCCATTTTACTGATGAGAAAATCAAGACTCTAACTTCTTGCAGGAGAAACTCGTCATAATTCACATCTAATCTCTGGTACTGGGAGGAATCCTGTATCAGTCCCTTTTCAGCTGTAACTCACTTTAACTTTACTCCTGCTTTGGGTGTACATCACTTTTTCGAGGCCTCGAACTGGGAGCAGCACTGTTAGGGCTGAGGCTCAGACAATCAACTAGCATAAATAAGCACAGCTTCCTCTGACAGATTGGAACAATGCAAATACCAGCAATTTTATCTTTTTTTTTTCATTGGAGGAATTTTTTTCATGGGAAGCTGAAAATATTAAAGACTTCAGACCTCAATTTTTTAATAAATGTCATTAGAAACACTTGTTTAAAGGGATAACAACATCAAAACAGGACATGAGACAGTAAAATTTTAGCTTTCTTGCCCTATAAAGACTGTCTTTGCTTCCTACTGATTTGTTTTTCTTTGCTACATCCATTGATGGTTTTTTTCTGAAGGATTAATTTTTCCTCAGTTACTTGTAATTATTCTAGATAAAGTTCTGGGATGAGCTCAAGAAGTTTTGTTCTTTGCCTCATCAGTTCCAACCCACAAGATTTTTTCTCTTAACTTGGAAAGGCTTGTGGCTTGAAATTGGGCATACAAAGACCAGGCAAACGTTGCCCTTTACTCTAGACTGGATATTGAACCGGCAGTGTAGCCTCCCTGAGGATGCTTCAGTTTGCTGTTCAAATGCCTGTAGGAAAACACAGAAACCAGAAAAATATTTCCCTTTTCACAAGATTTGTACTCTGTGCTTACAAACGCTGAACCGTCCATCAGAGAAATCACTGGCCACCCTTTCTCCAGCATGATGAGTCTTCAGTGAAAGTGCTCAGCATGAAGGAAAAATGGATAAATCAATGTTCTCCATACTTGTATGCTCCCCATCACCTACAGATTGGCTATCACTGAGTTTAGAAAGAGAGGGCACCACTGGCTTTTTTGGGGGGGTTCTCCAAATTAGAAGTTCTGGATGCAAGTGCTGTGTCTTTCCTACAGAAATGCCTATGACGTGTTGAGTTTAAAACATCAGTGAAGCTACAAAGCGCCTTGGGTATTCACAGGGAGGTCCGGAAAACTCTCCTCTGGATAGCTGATAAAAAAGTGCCTGGGGCTCGTGGAATTTACTAAGAGATGAAAATCTCTGCACAATGAAAATCATTTTTCAAGCTTTCAAAGTCTTTTTCTAGCTTTCCATGTTTCTCCAGATTTGTGATTCCAAGCTACAGCCATCATTCTTCTCCCACCCCTTAGAAATCGATGCGTTAGGCTGCTTCACAATCTTTATTCCCTATCACACAAAAAGAATAAACACAATTTTTCCTGCCCAAATCATTCATTTT
>WBMW01005091.1:85758-107222 GCA_013396635.1 Penelope pileata | reverse complement strand
CCAGACCAACACTGCAGAATTTCTATCTGGTAAACATGGTGAAGAATCTTAGATTTTGTTGGATCCCAAGGCATTAGTGAATTAGCAAGCACTCTTCTTGCACTTTACAGCTCTGCTAATAAAACACATAACTGCCAGAAGAGATTTTTCTTCTTTGTAATCAAAGACAATTGAACATTATTTACTGTATGGTCAGTATGAGCTTGAATGATATAAATTATAAGCACAAAATTGCTTTTAGGTGATTGGAAAATAAAAGGAAGGTGTTTTTTTTTTTCTTTTTTTTTCTTTTTTTTTTTTTTTTTTNTCTTTTTTTTTCTTTTTTTTTTCTTTTTTTTTTTTTCTCTTTTTGTTTTTTCTTTTTCTCCTACAAAAAAATTACAACATCCAAACCCAGGAACACGACAAACACAATGCCATTTTAGTGCATTTCTGGGAATACTTAATTAGAGCTTTGCAGCACAAGTCAATATTAAAGCTCCATAACAAATTTATATCCTTTAAAAATTCACTGGGATTTAAATCCAAACAAAGGCTGCTAAGTGACAGAGATTACTGCTATGTGCTAGCATACTGGCTGTAACAAATAATCTTGCCATTCTCTATCAGCAATTCCACAGTAGTCCTGGTAGAAATGATTCCTCTTGAACTCCAAAGGAAGAGAAAAATGAATATCTCCCCAAAGCTGTTATCTCAGAGCAGGTGTTACACACTTCCTCAGTGGAATGATGGTCAGGCAATTAGAGGAGCACATCCCTTACTGAAAATGATTTCTCCACCGTTAAATGTGGAACAGTCATATTGGGTGTGAGTGGCAAATAGCGTGCTGAAGAGAACACTCTAACTGGTAATAAACATATTTTTGAACCACTCTATGAGCTTTTCCACCACATAGTTTCCTCAGCAGCAAGATGCTTTTTACATATACCTTCCCCCCCACCCCAACACCCATCATTGTTTCATTTTATTTCAGTGCAGAATCATACTCAAATTCAACAAGATTCATGTGGAGACAATCTAACATTTGTATTACAAAGTAAACTGACATGCAAGAAACTTGGTTCCAATTAAGTAGTTTGGCTTCAGATTATTTCTACATAATAGTATTGTTACATAAAAGTACTTTCCTCCCTCTGCACATCCACATTGTTAAAATTTTTTCTCAGCTTTTTTTTTTTTTACAGCTCAGCCGCTGACAGATCCTTCTGCCAGCCTTTGATAAACGCTGTGACACACCTTCCACACTCATTTGCAGCCTTTCCTTCTGACCTGCTCATCTGCCTTGCTGGCTTCATACCTGCAGAAACGCTCCTGCCTCCTCTGCATCAACCTGAAATGTTCTTGCCTTTTCCAGCCAGCACCAGCCAGCTTTCCCAGGCACCGCTCTGAGAGGCAGCAGGAGTGCCCAGCAAAGGGCAGCAGCCATCTCACAGAATCACAGAATGGCCCGGGTTGGAAGGGGCCTCAAGGACCATCAGGTTCCAATCCCCCTGCCACAGGCAGGGCCACCAACCTCCAGATCTGGCACTGGATCAGGCTGCCCAGGGCCCCATCCAGCCTGGCCTTGAGCACCTCCAGCGTCGGGGCAGCCACAGCCTCTCTGGGCAGCTGTGCCAGCCCCTCACCGCTCTCTCAGTGAAGAACTTCCCCCGATGTCCAATCCAAACCTTCCCTCCTTCAGCTTAAAACCATTCCCCCTTGTCCTATCACTGTCTGCCCTTGTGAAAAGTTGGTTCCCCTCCTGTTTATCATCTCCCCTGAAATCCTGGAAGGCTGCAATGAGGTCCCGCCGCAGCCTTCTCTTCTCCAGGCTGAACAAGCCCAGCTCCCTCAGCCTGTCCTCGCAGGGGAGGTGCTCCAGCCTCTGAGCATCTCTGTGGCCTCCTCTGGACCCTCTCCAACAGCTCCACGTCTTTCCTGTACTGGGGGCCCCAGACCTGGACACAGTGCTGCAGATGGGGCCTCACGAGGGCAGAGCAGAGAGGGACAATCCCCTCCCTGTCCCTGCTGCCACCCCTCTGCTGATGGAGCCCAGGATACCGTTGGCCTTCCAAGCTGCAAGAGCACACTGCTGGCTCATGGTCAGTTTTTATCCACCAGGACCCCCAGGTCCTTCTCCGCAGGGCTAATTGCAAGGATCTCTTCTCTCAGTCTGTGTACATGTCTGGGATTACTTCGACCTAAGTGCAAGACCTTGCACTTTGCTGTGTTGAACCTCATCAGGTTCACATGTGCCCACCTTTCAAGTTTGTTCAGGTCCCTCTGGATGGCATCCCTTCCTTCTGTTGTATCAACCACACCATTCAGCTTGGTGTCATCAGCAAACTGCTGAGGGTGCACTCAATTCGATCATCGATGACATTGATAAGGATGTTGAAGAGCACCAATCCCAAGACAGAGCCCTGGGGTGTACCACTCGTCACCAGACTCCATCTGGGTATGGAACCATTCACCACAACCCTCTGGCTGCTCCTTGTCTACTGAATAATCCACCCTTCAAATCCATCTCTCTCCAATTTAGAGATCAGGATGTGGTGGGGGACCATGTTGAAGGCCTTGCACAAGTCCAGGTAGATGATATCGGTCACCTCCCCTTTGTCCACCGATGCCTTCACTCCATCATAGCAGGCCACCAGGTTGATCAGGCATGACCTGCCCTTGGTGAAGCCATGCTGGCTGTTGTGGATCACCCGCTCATCCCTCATGTGCCTTAGCATGTCACCCAGGAGGATCTGTTCCACGGCACATTCCTCGAGATCACGAACTCAACCAGGACATGGTCACTGCAGCCCAGGCTGCCTCCAATCTTAATTCCATTAACCGTCTCCTCCACACTGGTGAGCACCAAGTCCAGCAGCACGTCACCTCTGGTCAGTCTGTCCAATACCTGGACCAGAAAGTTATCGTCCATGGACTCCAGGAGCATTCCGGATCGCTTGCAGCTTGCCTTGTGGTTTTCCCAGCAGATATCTGGGTGTTTGATATCCCCCATCAGGATGAGAGCCTGTGAGCACAACACTTCCTGCAGCTGAAGCAAGAAGGCCCCATCAGCAGGCTCCCCTTGATCAGGCAGCCTGTAATAGACCCCTACCACCAGCTGTCCTTTACTGGTTCCATCCCTAATTTTAACCCACAGGCTCTCAACCTGTTCATGACAGTTTCTCAGAAGCAGCTCCTTGCAGTCTATCCACTCTTTAACACATAGGACAACTCCCCCACCCTTCCTACCTTGCCTATCCCTTCTCAGAAGCCGATACCCCTCGATGGTGGTGTTCCAGTTACGCGAATCACCCCACCATATTTCCATGATAGCAATAAGATCGTAATTTTCCAAGAGCATCACGGTTTCCAACTTCTCCTGCTTATTTCCCACGCTTTGCAAGGATTGATTGGTGAAATATTCAGGGTAGCTGTGTCCTTGCCATGCTGATCAAGATTGCCTCATTAGTGCCTCATTCCCCAGAGACTGCTGAGTTTTAGTATTTGATGTTTCAATCCCCTGCAAAAAGACCTTCTATGCCTTGTGTTTGTGCTGTGACTTCTAGCTGTTGGCTCTGCCTGGCCCCATGGGCCCTGTGATGTTGGCATTGCTGTATTAAAGGAGAGGCCAGCGCAGTGGTGGCAGCAATCTGCTAAGTTTGGGTCTGACTACTGTAGAATTCCAACCTTTTATTTCCTTAGTAACTTTTCAGCATCAAAACTTCCTGTTTCTTTTAAACATGATGACGTGAGAGAGAACTTAGTTGTTATCGGGGATATACACACTGTACAAACTTGATGTGATATTTGCACAGTTCTTCACTCACTGAAGGAACACATGACATACAGTCTGTGTTTATAAATGTCAGGTAAAAAAAAGTTTTATTGAAGAAGTTATGTTGTGGAAGCATGAAATGATTCCAATGTAGAACAACACCCATGACTTGGATTAGTACTTAGAAGCGAAATCTATCCCTAGGCCACCTCTTCGGCACACCGTCATCCAGAGACCAGAATGGCATCTTGTTAGTTAGACTAGGCAACAAGACGGTAAATGAGAAAAAGCACCTTTACACACACCGTGTCCAGCGCTTATGAGAAACCCAGTGTTTCAATCATCATACCTCCATGGACAGTGTTTCATAGTCTGATGTTAATTATCCCTTCCTTTATACCAAATTCTAACTCAGCAACCTTGCTTGCCTTCAAAGGAAATGCCAAGAAAAGGTTTGCATTCTTGTTAGTATTCATATTTCATACACAGACTGAAGTCTCAACACGTTAAAAATTCAGGTAAGATGTGGTAAAGTAGATCATTCATATTAAAGTGCAGCGTGGATTGCACATACCAAAGTCCCTGTGTCTATCTATGCACAAAGCTAGAAACCTCCCTCTTGTCAGAGACGCTTCAGCTCAGCGCGTGGATCCTAGGTGTTTCAGCATTTTGTGGTGTGGATTCTCACCCTTTAGGTTTTGTTGTGTGAATTTCATTTTCAAAATAAATGCTTGTGGATTAGTTTTGGTCTGCAGACTACAATTTAGCGCATGGATGAAAATGAGACAGACTCAAATCTAATTCACGCTGTAAAATGCAGCTGGATGTACTGAAGTGCAGCTGGGACGCACAGGAATGGGTTCATTGATGGTTACAAATGCTCTGAACTATCTGAGCATTTCCAAAAGCAGTGAATGTAACACATATTAACTTTTCCTTTACAAAGTCACATTTTATTTTTCAACATTCCATGTTGAAGAATGAAAGCTAGAAAAACCTCTTTCAAAATGTGGCCTATTTGTTCTCGCCCAGGAAAACATTTCTTCTATTTTCTAAACAATTCATGTTGAAAAGAAATGATCAATCTGATTGAATTTACTTTTATATAATCCCATATATCAAGGCATCCACAGCTGAATTTTATGTTCCTTAATCCTGTTCAAAAATGTTTTTATCATGAAATAATAATCACCCCCTTGAAATTCAAATCTATAACAGATAATTGACACATTAACTCTAGGATGGTTAGAGGATATGTGGAACTACTTTCAGCTGCTATCATCTGTGCATGGCTGTGCTTCTGAAACACTTGGTGCACATGGATTGCTGATACATTCTCTGAAGAGGATAGGCTTTGTAGAATGACTGCTTCTGTAGGGAGATGTATTGTAGGATTTGCTTTCCATCATGCTTACAGTAATGTCTGGGAAAGTTTAATGCATTGAAAAGAAAGTAGACCATATAAAATAAATGGAAACTGTATTTTAATTCAATTTCATACCAGCAGTGACATTGCTTTACATGCTAAGAACGCAGGAAGCACAAATATTTTCTCATTTGACTCCTAATTTGGCTGAAAAACATTGCTTATACAACTAAAATTTTATCTGAATAGTTGTGTGTATGATTCATGCCATTCTATTCAAAGTATAATTTTAGTCTGCTTTCACTTGCCCTTGAAAAGCTTTTCAAGAGAATTTGAGAAAGACTAAAAGGCAGAGGAAAGCCAGGAGGTAGAAGAATATGACCATCTTTGTCATTACTCTATATGTAAGGAGGCATCAAAACAGCTTATTGAGGCTATAGAATCCAGTCAGAGACTGGCTAAAAGGAAATTTAGTAAGAAAGTAGGTGTCCGAGGCTCAGTTTTTTCATGGATTGAAGTGTTGAAGCTACCCTCTTCCATCCCAAAAGAGCATACAAAAACACACAGTCAGCAAACCCCAGAACTCAGCCTCTGCACGAAGAAAGCTTTCGTAGCATGATGAGAAATTGCCCTGTCTGTTGGCATGGCTGTGCCAGGTGCCCCCCCTGAGGTTCCCCCACTCCTGCCTCTGACCACCACCCAGAGGAAGGAGGAGGTGACTGTCGTGTAACTGGCTCCTCAGATTGCCTTCTACATACGTGCACACTTTTCATCAACTGAGACAGTGAACTTTTCAACACTTTTCCTTGTCATCTTAGTTTATTAAAGAAGGGAAAGGTGAGTATTCCCAGCTTCTCTTCATGTTGAAAAGCAAAGCCTAATCCTAGGCATTGTAACTTACCACCTGGCCATCTAGATCCCTAAAAATATCTCTGAGTAGATTATCGTTGTGAGCTGTAGCCACACTGTGAGTTAGAGGCTGCCCATTCTTCACAAAGCATCAGTTTGCTCTCCAAGGGAAGGAGACAATGGTGCTTTGTATTCATGCTCTGGATAATTGATCTACATTAAAACCAACCTCCCTCTTCCTTCACTGTTTAGACAATTCAACTCACATTGTAAGAAAGTTTCTTCAAGACTTAGGTTGCTCCAAAACTGGTAGGAGTTGGACAACAATTTCAAAGTCCTTAAGCAAAAAGAAAGGCAGGCAGACAAGTAGAGATTGCATAACCGTAATTTCCTGAGGAAACCATGTTAAAAACAGATTCCTAAGTCCTTAGATGTAATAATTGCAGTCATTACCACATAATGTACATTTCCATTAGCATTAACCCATTGAACACAGACAACCCTTGGAATTCAAAATGGAAAACGCCCTTTTTTTGGTCATTTTAAGAAAGAATGAAATATGAGGCAATTAGGAGTCATTAAAGTAAATGATTCACAGAGACTGAGTTTTCAAATCCGAATGCCTAAGCTAGCGAAATTTCTATAGTTAGGTGTTGAACCACTATGTTTGACTGTTTATCACATATCCAAGTATTAAAAAGTCAGATGTGGTCTTGGTCTCCCTACTGTATACAAAGAAATTTGAATAGCAAGCTTGTGTTACATCTGCATCGATCTTTCTTACCACACAGACTCTCAGCTTGAAGGTCTTATTTTTGTTCAGGTAGGAAAAGCCATATTTACAGGCTCTCAACTTGAAGGACTTATTTTTGTTCAGGTAGGAAAAGCCACGCTGCCTGCTTATAACGAAGCACTTTGCAGATCAGAGTCAGGGCATACAATAATTTCTACACGGTTATAAGCAATGCAGATGTGTTCAACAACCATTCCCTGTTTAAAAACAGGTGAACACAGAATCATAGCACCATAGAATAACAGAATGGTTTGAGTTGGAAGGGACTTCAAGATCTCCCAGTCCCATCCCCTGCCGTGGGCAGGGCTGGCACCCACTGGGTCAGGCTGCCCAGGGCCCATCCAGCCTGGCCTTGAGCTCCTCCAGGGATGGGGCACCCACAGCTCTGGGCAGCTGTGCCAGGGCCTCAGGCAAAAGGTGGCAATTGTAAAGCAACACGTAGGAGTTCAGTGGTTGAATTTCATGCCAGAGGAGGTTGGGGATGCTAATATTTTTTACAGATTAAATAGCTATCAGCCAAGCTGTCAAGGGAAAACAAAAACACCAGTGATTGGCAAACTACAAAGGACTGGAAGCCAAAGGATTATTCTGGAAAAGTATCTCTTTACATCTTAGGCATCTGCTCTAGGCCACCATTTCATTTGCTTCTTTACAGAAGAAACAGTATTTTATTCAGGCAGACATTTGTGCAGTATTGTATATCTGTCAAGCATCCCACACGCCTCCAAGCAGCAGCAAAAACCCTCTGCCCTTATGCCCTATGGTCCAGGAGACTGAAGGTAATATCCAAGCTGCCACTGTTGTCTAAAATACCCAATTTTAGCAAGCAGCAGAACGGGGAGAAAAGGGGCTTCTAGGCTGAAAACAATTCTTCCATTCTTTTGAGTTCAGTCTTCTCTAAAAGCAGCCCCAATCTTCCTGGTAACCTGTATATCAAATGCTGAGAAGAAATGGCAATATATTTCAGCATCGCTTTTAATTAGATATTGTATAATAAAGAACCTTTTCCCTTGCTATTTATTTTCATAGTAACTGTTTTTTGTAATACCTGTTGTACTTCAGCAGTCTTGCCTCATAAGGGTTGTTTATATGTATTTCTTTTTAAAAATTAGCACTTCTGCAATTGCCAAAAACACAGTGGTCAGAAGGCAGGAAAACCATTTTTTCATCTGAACAGAATCGATTCCTTAAATATAGCTTCACACAGCCCTTTCATACTAATGCTTTATAAATTAATCATCAGGGATGGATGCCAAGTAGGTTATACATTTTCTTGGTGAAAAGGAAATGCAAAAGGCCAGCCTCATATTTGCTTTAACGCAGAGGCCTCCTATTTCTTTTTTGTTAGCTGTGCAATAGAAAAATTTCCATTTATATTTTCATGAAAGTTCTTGAGTTTTTTCCGTGTACTTAATACGATACACTTTCCCAAATTAAATACTCTCACATTGTCCTTGCTTGGAAGCATTGTAGTTAAGGATGCATTTGTAAATATGAAGAATATTCTATACATATAACCTGTTTGTGCAAATTAACATTTCAAGTTAGCATAATATAATGCACTTCACTATGAGAATCAGGGAACATTTTTCAGATGAACAGCACTGGAAAACATCAGTTCAGATTGATGGTGAGTGTGCAAATGATCTCAAGTTTAAGGAATAACAAATACCATAGATTTTCAGAATTTCAAAGTGAATACAGTATTTCAGTATTTTATCATGATAGATGTGCCCAGGCAGAGTACTTACTGATACCTGAGAAAAAATATGTGCAACTTCGTGATTTTCTGAAGTCTTTAATTTTGTTGCTTCATATACACACAAAATTCAGAACACCTGAAGTCACTTCCAGTATTACATAAGATAAATTACTTTCAATTGTGCACCAGACCAAACACAATTAACGTTTTTCATCTTTACATTCTGAAAGGCATCTTTTATACATTGTGAAATCCAAGCAAGATCAAGAGAATATCAGAACTGTGAGGAGACCACACAGAGAACTGCAAATTAAAATGTAAAGCCTTTAAGTCCTCTGAACGCCGTTGGTTTTTTTGTTTTTGTTTTTGCTTTTGTTTTTCAATAAAAAACAGCACCTGTTTGCTGCCGATGTTCTAAAGACCAAATTATGGAACCAAAAGGATGCTCCTAATCACACTGGGATGGTAAGAGACTCATGTAAACAAAGAGGAAACACCTTCTTCTGTTAATTCACCTAATTAGTCCAACACATAAAACTACTAACTGCCTGAATGAGATGTATCATGGGTGTCCAACATTTTGGCTTGCCTGGGCCACGCTAAATGAAGAGGAATTGTCTTGGGCCACACATAGAATACATAATATAATTAAGGTGTATAATTAGCAGAACTTTTTTACAATACATTTTTTATACATAAAGCAGTAAAAATACAAAGCTAGTGGGATGTTCGACCTTGTTTTTGTGAAAGCAGCGCATCAGTCTGGTTCGATGGCAGTGGCTGCAGTTCTCAGTGAGTTCTCCAGGTGTTCGTCAGAGATTTTTGATGAAATTTTCCTCTTCCTGTGCTTCATCCTTGACAAGAGTCGCTCACAAATGTACATACTGCCAAAAAGCAGAGATGTGAATAAGGTGTGAGCGTGAAGTGAGTGATATTTTCTCTGGCAAGAAAGGTCTCGTACAAGTCTAGTAGAGAGACACGATCAGATTTTTATTTGAGTTGAATGTCTGATTGCAACTCCATATATTCTATCTGAAAATTTGCAAGTAACATGCTTCTCGACCAAAAATTGAGTCACACATATACCATAAAATTGACGATTTCCTGGGCAATCTTGAAACCTTTTCCCAAATTCCTTTACCAAAACAGAAAGCGAGGCTGCACATTTCTCACTGTTCACAGGACCGTGTTCAGCCAACGTAGCAAAATCCATAAAACTACTCGCTACAACGTGAGTTAGCACTGCTCTGCGCCCTCCCCATCTCCTGGTGCAGCTCGGATGCTGTTCAATAGCACGCTGCTGCTGTTTGATTCCCAGCGGTGGGTGCGTGCCCGGCTCTGCAGGGCAGCGGGAGGCAGCCGGTGCTGGGCTGCCTGCAGCCCATGGGCCGTGGGTTGGATATGCCTGAGACACGTGAAAGAAACCACCCAGAACCTGAAACTTGTTGTGTTCCAATGAAACCAGAATCAGGAGCCTGAGATCTATCAGCTCTAGAAAAACTTGGTGACCAGGAACGATATTTTCCAGTTCTTTAGGGAGCAATTTCTTCCTTAACTAGATATTCATTTAGTATCTAAAACATATTTTAATTTTGGAATGGATTACATATCCAACACATGTATTGTAATGCTGCTGGTTAGTACTACTTTTAAAATGCCATTGGTGTTTGCTCTCATTGGATTCCAGCTCTTCTCAACAGCAATTTGGCATCAACCATAAAGAAAAGAATAGTTGCTAAATAAATAAGAATTGTGCCCTTGACTGTTTTTGATGTAACAAGTTACAAACGTGCTTGAACAAACATCCACTGCTATATCATAGACTTTCTGTTAGTCTTACATGAGAAATTCAATACTGCTCATCAATTTGCTAATCAGAATATTTTGCTTCTGACCAAACAAAGACAATCTAATTTTCTTTAAAGAACTGAAATACTATTTCAAAAAATAATTATATATATATATATATATCTCAAATTTGCTCTCTTGTCAATATAAATCAATCTACCTGGAAAAAAAAACTTCCTTGGACTACCTTAAAAAGTCCTGTGAGATTATCCTTTTCTTTCTGCAAAAGAAGATACTAATTTTTAGAGAAGCCAGGATCGTTGTCCTGTAGACACAACACAACGATGTTGTACCTGCTGTGTCTTAGACTGGTCTAAAAAAAGGTTTGCTATTTGCCAGCTTTTCCGATAACTGAATCATGACATGGTGCTGAGAACTTGGCAATTACATCAATGACTCTGCACCATGCGCTGTGCATGACCTGCATACTAAAGGAGAAGAGCACAAGTAGGAAGGAATGCCTTTTGCAGCGGCTGCACCTCACCTTATCGTACCCACTGTGCACAGTCTGACCCGCTGGTGTAAAACCAGCACTGCCCCACAGCCCACTGCCTGAGTTCCCATGGAACACCAACACAATTTCCAAATATCCGGAGATTTCCAACAGAAAAAAAAAATCCAGAAAAAAAATATTCTGAGACAGACTCAGATTTGTTACAGTCTTCACAAGATGTTGAAAAGATTCTAGATGAATTTTGAATTGTGTGAAGAAGTGCAAGAGACGCACCTAAGCAAATTTGCCGTGATTTCCAGAGACTCTTAGCAATTTTTGCTTCCATCCAGCTCACCTCTAAGATTATACAAAATAGTCCCTTTGTATAATCTGCAGCCTTGAGAGAGAGGTCTCCTGTGATCTCTCATGAAAGAGTCTTGGCAGATAAATGTGAGTAACACGAATGGCATATTGTCTTTCTTTCCTGAAAGTGAGTGCCACAAACCCAATAGGTTTTCCAAACACATTGTTATAAGCCCATTGTTCTAAGAGGATGAAACTGTACAACACTTTTTATGTTCTCTTTCCTTAGAAGTGTATTTTTATTTAGTGGCTTTCATCCAGGTTGTTCCAAATTGTTTTCTGAAGACATGAGGAACACTCGATAGAAACAGGAATAGCAAATACCACACTGAAAAGACAACAATGTCTGGGAACAGAGAAAAGAAGTCCAATCTGTTCCGAAGTGGTGGTGGTGCTTTGCTTGTGAGCTACAGAGCAAAATATCCTGCTTCAACACGCTATGCCTACAGATGCTGATATTCCTAGCGGCGTGATTTTCTGCCTGAAACACACACACCGTGGAAGTGCACGCACAAACAAAGACGCACACAGGTCAAACCACACACACATTTATATGTCCTGTGTGTAAGTGTACCTATCTGTTTCACACTGACTGCAGTTCATGGTTTACTGCTTCGGAAAATATTATTTTCACTCTTACTTCCACATTGTCGTTTCAGAAACAGAAGTCTACATCATCTTTGCAGCACAAAGCTTGTAGCAGACTCAAAATTGAAGAGATCGTTTTCTCTTGCCATCAGTAGAAGACCTGACATCTGCTGAATGGCTAGGGGACTACGATGATATCCAGCGGCTCCACAGGTCCTGGGTATGAGTTCATTCCCACCTTCAAAGCCTCTTAGCTTGGACCTTTTCCCATAAAGGAAAAATGCAAGTTGTAAATGGAATAAGTAATGTCTCACCACGGGAGGGCCACGAGATACAGGCATGGGAGGGAGAGGCATTGCCTGTTATCCCCTGCTCCCCCGACGCTGAGCTCTGGCTGATGCTGACCTTGCAGGGAGCTGCAGCAGAGCTACCACACAGCATCGACAGTGACGGTGGTGCCAAGGCTGAGGCACGGCTGCCAGAGATGTTGGGCTCATGTGCCTGTAAAACTCCTTCCCACACATGCCTCAGGCTATGGGTTTACCTGTCTCCTGATGTGACAGGGAGATAGAAAGCAGCGGTGTTAGAGTCATCTGGGCAGAAACCAGGTCAGCCCACACCTTGCTACCACTGCCATTATGAACCCTCTCCTAGAGGACGGGCTCAAACCAGAGCTGTGCCCAAAGATATAATCTTCATTTTACCAGCTGGCAAAACGACAAGAGAAGTTAAGCGAGTTGCCTAACTGATCTTACAGGTACTTTGACACAAAGAGCCCATGAATATTTAGCTATTGATTGGTACCTTTCTTGCAGCAGATGGAGAAAAATTCTGTTTGGAATAGCCTTGAGGCTCCTCACTGGGCAGTGGGAGATGGAGGCGAGGCTCTGGGGCTCGACACGCAGGTGAGGAGCTTGATCCCCAGTGGAACTGGTCTCAGTGTGCTGTCCTAAACAGCGGGAAGCGGAAGAGTACAGGGGAATCTGGATTTGTAACAGTTCTGAGGGGGAAAGCCTGTGGAATGCAAAAGACCTGCTCCCCCCCTTCCTGCCAGGAGAGTCTCATCAAAGCAAGCTCTGCAACCCAATGCTTCCTATCTGCCAGCATGGCTCGCAGACCTTGGGACATGAAACGTGTGACTGTTTCTGTATTAATCCTTATCGGAACATAGCGGAATGTTATGTTCTTATTTACTTTTATAAAGCATTAGTAAGGGCAGATAGAAAGACTGGATGACAGGTTAATGTTCAGAGCCTCCTTAAGCCCAGGATATACTGTACCCGGCCAAAACAACACCCAGCTTGCATTATCTACAGCTGTGAAATGCAGATGGAATTAATACAGCTAATACGTGCTTATTCATACAGTCACTTCAGAAGAAAATACTTCTTATGGAATGAATCCTGAGTACTGGTTACGATGAATAAGGTTTCCCCAATGACTACTTTCAATCTTTGTTTACAACATCAAAAAAATCTGAGACTCAATTATTTATCTACCCATTATTTATTCATTCACCTAGTAGTATCTCAGTAAACTAGCATGTGGTTTGGCTTCTCAGTTTTCCCTTAAGAGTTCTAGCCAAACACTCCTGCACAAAGGAAAGCCAGCGAGTATTTTCATTTGAAAACAGAAAGAAAGCAGCCATATCTTTCAAAATCTCTTTCATTACAGCTTTAACTGGTGATGGACGTGTTCCAGACAGTCTGGTTCAAACTTGGTTAAAGTCTTGAAATATTTGGAGACTTCTGAAGTACCCTCACACTTTATTGTACCCCTGAAAGCAGCTCCTAGAAACCCTGCTTATCTCTGAAATACACTGAGAAAGTGTATTTGATTACACGTTCTGCATGCAGAGAAGAAGAAATGGGTGTAGGTTCACACACTGAACTAGTTTATTTGAGGATGTTGTTATTCTCCGAAAGTGTAACACAACTCCAGCAGCTTGCTCTTGCTCTGAGTTCCCCTTTCTTGCCTTTGGCCTGCAAGCCACAGCTCCTCCCCTAACTATGCAAAGTGTGCCTCTTTCAGTTCACACAGCTTCCCCTAAATTAATTCCTCTCTATTACTTATTTCTATTTAGTGAGAACAAAAGAAAGTCAACAATCAAAATGCCAGGTTTTGGATTTCATTATTGTCAAAAGCATCAAAATCTGTGGGGAGGGAAGGATTTTGCCAAAAAAAAAAAAAATTAGGTTCAGGTCAAAAAAAAATTATAGCATACAGTAAGTGTTTTTATAAAACCTTGCCAAACTTTACCATTAAAGTATCTCACATCTGTAGTGTTAACCACACTATCTTGTAAACTACTTACAGCTAGAGTTCAGTCTGAATACATGAGAGCTCAACCACCACAGTGACTATCTACTAAAATAAACAAACTGGGAAACAAACAAGCAAATAAACAAACCAATCCCACCAGCTCCCAAGGCCTCACACAAAGGGACCCATCAGCCAGTGTCTAGAGGAAACCAGTTCTGGGTGGAATAAACGTAGTGGGGAGGAGCTCAGGGGCAGAGATGTGCCTTCCTTCCGAAGAACAGAGATGCTAAAAGGCAGGAAAATCCAAATGGACTGAGATAGTGTAACAAAAATCTGGGGTGGGACTGACCTGTACTCAGCCACCTAGCTAATACGTATTATAAACACGCTGGGTACATTCTGAGAAGAACTATGGCTCACTAAGACTGTATTATCTGGACACCTAGAAGATTTGAAGTGGTAAAAAACTGCAGCAGTCACTGTAATATGTAATAAATTTTATCTACTAAATGGGATAAAAGAAATCCTGATTAAATTTTATTTATTCATACTGAAATATGGAGCAAGATAGCACAGTGTATTTTTTTATGGATGTTTTACCTATGATTCTGTAGAGTATGGCTAGTCAGACTTCTTGGAAAAACTGTGTTTTCCTTGTCACCACCTTCACAGTAGGAGATAATAATCATTGCAGATAAGTGCAGAGAGAGGGCTGTTTTCTTTCGTACCAAAATGAATTAACCCATCCCTGCTTACTGTGACCACTGTCACTTCACTGCCTGAGCCAAAGGATCGGTTCTGTGATACCCCCGGAGGTAAGGGTAAGGCATGCAAAGCCAAAGCACCACAACTTACAACACTGTGTTCAGAATGGAGTTCACCCTATCGTTTAAATCACAATGAGGCACTGAGTGAGGTTCCTGTGGCAAGAAGATCTTGCCCCGTCTTCTTGTTCGGGGATGAAATTTACTTTATCAAATGTTCACCATAACAAAAGGGGTATGCTTAAAGAATTTAGAGAATCATAGGTTTTGTGATAATCAAAAACTCTATGATGACTCTTTAATTAATGTACTGTAATTCAGGAATACAAAAGATCTAGAGGTTTCAATATACTGAAACACTTCATTGCATTTGCTTTCCATCAGGCTTGTCCTGCATTTACTTTCTCAGCAATCCTCTTCAGGCAGGCAACATCCCTAAAACTAATGTAATAAAGCATATTTATGATAATGCACGTGGTAATGTGTCCCGCTGAAATAGCTGCATGTAACCTGCACTTCCTCCTGTCAAAAAAGGGATGGCTAATGATTCATGGCACTTCAGGTGGCTGCGCCTTTGTATCATATTCATCCACTTCAGAACATGGCATCACAGTGGTCAAGTGTAAACTATGACAAAGTTAATTCCTGGAGAGACAGAAGCACTGCTGTTATGAGCTGACTTACTTCTTTAATGATCTGTATCAGTCCTGGCAGTATCAATGATGTCAACGACACTTAGATGGCTCGGTATGCCTCTAAAACTGGAATATCTGGCTTTTGGAAAAAAAAAAAAAAAAGAATCTTAGTCCCCTACCCCACCTACATTCCTGTGCTTGTATTACACTCAGCTCTGCAAAGCAAGCTGATAAAAACCTGTCTTGCCATTGCCCACTCCTGCTGCAGTTGCCTCGGAGTGGAACTAAATAAACCACAATAAAGGACAAGAACTCTAAATCACAAACTTGTGTCTGATCCAGCCTTTGCAAACAGAGCAGCAACACCATCAGGACTGAAAAAAAGGAAATCACTCGTTAACAAATCCCATTTAGGCATGGGAGGCCAATTTCGTTCATCGCCAGTGTGGCCATTTTAAATAGAACAGCTGTAGTAAGAATGTTTGCATGCTGGTGTTTTCTGGAAAATAAGAAAATCCTTTTACAACGTGAAAAATGCAGGGGTTGACTCCATCATACCAGGTACTGATAATCATGAGTAGTCCACTGGTAGTGTATCTCCAAATACTAGCTACTTCTGCAGAAAGTTTCTAGAAATCTTGATGAAAACCCGCTGTTCCTTCTCGTGGACGACCTTTAGATCACACCTACATGCTTACCTGTTGAAAATTGTTGCCTCAGGCTTCACTGCAGTCTACTCTTTTAAGCAGATTCTCCATTACTTCTTCAAACAATTCCTAATTGACAAGACAGTCTGTTGCTTTTCCTGGTATCCAGTTACAAAAGTGTCTTTCAACAGAACTTACAAAAACACCAGCCTGAAACTGCCTGTCCATTTGTTCTTTGTTCATAAGCTCATTGTGCTTAATATTTTAGTGGACTCCACCAGGGATTTATTAAAAATTTTAGCATCTTATCAACTTGAAAAGGAATTGGGTAGAGAGGGGTTTTTTAGATGTTGCTTTGCAATTGAGCATGAAGTGCCCATTGTAGCACCAAGTCCCTCTTGGTGTAACAGATGCCTTTGTAATTTAATTCATGTGTGTTCCATGAATATTTATGTTTATTAGTTAAAAATAATTCGGTGACGGTAATTCTGTTCTGTGTCCCATAGTCAACAAATAAGAAGAAGTGGCCCCCTCGCCACATGCTTATCTCTCAGTTATTAATGTACAATAACAAATTCCAAACTCTCAGCTGGGAACATTATATTGTAATTGCTTAGTAGGCTGTTAGGGCATACCTGTCTGTCAGAATCAAAATACAGAAAACAACACTGCTCTTACAAGAACAGAATGATTGATTTCTTGTGCCATCTCGTGGAAAAAATATTAATTGCATGACAAAGTTCTGTCTGTACATGCAGAAATGCCAGTTTGGTGCTGGCAGAGAGCTTTACTTCCTACACAAATAAACTTGTTGCCTATGAAGTCCTAACCTGGTTTGTTAACACCTAATGGTCAAATGGTTTTGATCAATCCACCTAAAACTGGTGACTCGTCTTTCTGTACGCCCTGTGAATTGTGAAATTGCCATCAGAAGGCTCAGATTCATTGTCCTTGTTGCAAACTGTTTTTAGATCTTCCTCCATGCTCAGATTTATTCAGAAAGATACTATGCTTCTCTTAAAATTCATTGCAAAGCAGAAGTATTTATTCTCACCTGCATTGCTGGTAAGAATTTTTTTTTTTTCTAACACTTTTCTGAAAATCACGAACTAATTGTTCTAACAATAAATATTCACTGATTGCTTAATTAAGCTTATTAAAATGCAAATTAAAATCCCAAACCAATGACAATAACTAAAAAAGAGCACATTACCAAAATGATGAAAGATCAGATTTAACTTTTTCCATTATCCAATATCACGCCAATTACATATAATTGGAAAATGAGGAAGCACGAAAACAGTCTGAAAACAATTTTTGCCACAGAAACTGAAATAAGGCTGGGCTGCCTCACACAGAGCTCAGAAGATGACAGAGTACTACTTTGAATCTGATTTAAGTAATTTTTGCTCTTTCAAGTCCACTCGCAGTCGATCAGAATTTGACACGCAAGATAAACCTGCTTTCTGTCCTCTTCTCTCCAGCTGTGTGATATTCCACCTGTAAGAAGCCTAAACACTTGCCTAAATCCTATCTCTTTCATCTATGGACACTTGATGACTGTACTCAGAGAAGAACACAGATGATGAGCTTTAGGAAGCCCCTGCAAGAGCATGGAAGTATAGGAGTAACGCTTCAGAATTTAGCCATGCATCTCATTTTAGCTTTAACGTGAGTCAGTAAAGCTAATCTCTATCCTCTACTTTGAAAACGTTTGAGGGTTTGAATTATTTCCTTTTATTTGCAGTTATCCTTTGACAGAACCTCAACATATGAATACCACCAAGCAACACAACAGTGGAGTTCTGCTCTATGTCCTCATTGCAAAATGAATTAGAGTTGTAGGGATGCAGTACAATCCAGGAAATGTTTCAGAGGCTGCTCCATCCTGCTCTCTCCTACCCACATCTCACCTCGGGAGTAACAGGCCCTTTCGCCCCATTTCTGCTCTTTCTAGAGCAGATGTTGCTCTCTTAGACTGCTGCGTGATGTACTTCAATTGGTCAAGAGTCCTCCAAGGGCAAGGTCAAGAACAACAAATTCAGAGATTACTTAAATAAAGGCCACTTGACATGGCAAGCTACTGTGCCAACACGTTGCAGCGCTGACCTCTTTCAAGCCGTACTATTTAAATTCCTCTGACCTGTTAAACGTCTCTTGTTCTTCGCCGTTGCTGCAACACCTTTGTTCTATTAAACCTGCTCAACCTGTCAGAGGGATGTAAATGCCTGTGGAGAAGGAAGGTTATTCTTCTGGCTGTGCCGAGATCTCGTCACGTGTGGGTCAGTCACGATAGGGAGAGCACAGAAGCATCTGTTGTTTGTGGTAAGACCACAGCTCCCCACAGGCCTTCGTTACAGCCCTGAGCCCTGCATCAGCGACACACAGTCCTCGTTTTTCCTTTTTTCTTGGCCACTTTTCATTACTTAATGCACTGCTGTGAGAGGGCTCAGACAAGAAACCAGAGCTGCAGCCCCAGCCCTGCCCCGCTGCTCCCAGGCTGTGCAGGAGGTGGCTGAGTACGTCCTCATGCTCCTGCCTGGCCGCCTTTGTTATGTGCCCTTGCTCCCCGCTGCTTTGCAATGGCAAGGTGCTGAACTGCGACCTCTCTATACAAGCCTAGCCCATGTCATGCTGACGCAATGATGGCTGTGAGCTGGTTTTGATCTGACCCGGATACTTCACTTCTTTTTCTGTGTGGAACACAGCTGACAAATTGTTCTTCACAACGCAGGCCTATGGTTTGCTCCAGTGCCATCTTTCATATCATTACCAAAACCAAAACTGCGCTTGTTGTAGGTGGTTATTGTTGATGTGTCTTTTTTTAATACGAGCAGAACTAAATTCACATTTCAGTCATATATGCATTAATGAGGCAGTAAAATTTAATTGCTTTCAATATACAAATGATTGCCTTCTTCCTTTCACATGTAATGCCTGTTGTTTTGTAACAGCAATTCACATAAGAGTGCATTGCCATTTGTTTTTTGCTGCCATTGTGTACATGTTGCATAGCATGCTTCCTAGGCAAACTGTTCCCCTCAGTATTGGATTACAATAGTGTAAACTGATGTCAAAATTTCACCCCTGATAACAGAGAGACTGGGGAATGGAAGGCTTTGCTTTGGTTGAGGAGGAGATGGGCCCTGATGGGATGCACCCACGTGTGCTTAGGGAGCTGGCAGAGGTGATTGTCAAACCGCTCTCTGTCACCTTTCACAGGTCTTGGAGAACAGGAGAGCTGCCCGAAGACTGGAGGACAGCCAATGTCACTCCTGTCTTCAAAAAGGGCAAGAAGGAGGATCCGGGAAACTGCAGGCCAGTCAGCCTCGCCTATGTCCCTGGAAAGGGGATGGAGCAGCTTGTTCTGGATGTCATCTCCAAGCAATGGGAAGAGAAGAAGGTGATCAGGAGTAGTCAGCATGGATTCATCAAGGGGAAATCGTGCTTGACCAATCTGGCAGACTTCTATGATGTCATCACCAGCTGGGACATGAGGGGAGAGCAGTGGATGTCATCTACCTTGACTTCAGCAAGGCGTTTTGATACAGTCTCCNCAGGGAGGGGTGGGGTCTCCTTCCCTGCAGATATCCCAGCCCCGCCTGGACGCCCGCCTGTGTGACTGCTGCAGGGAGCTGCTCTGGCAGGGGGTTGGGCTCGGTGATCTCCAGAGGTCCCTTCCAACCCCTGCAATTCTGTGATTCCTTGATTCTGTGATCTCCTCAGGTACCTTTCCTGCCATGCCTCTGATCCAGTCTCCACTAGGATTCCAATGGCATTTCTTCTACTTCAGCATCGCTTCCAGGCACCAGATGCACTCCCCAGCCCGTGTGGACCTGGTCAGCTCACAGGCTGGATAGAACAGCTTAACACCTGGAGCTTCTTGTTGCTAACGTTAAGCATGCAAAAAACAAACAAACAAACAAACCAAACAAAAACAAACAAACAAAATAACACCCCAAACATTAACCACCGAAAATTAGGAGACCTGAGTAAATGAACTTGAATCAAAGGCACTTTTATTTTTGAGACTTCAAGGTTCACTTGAATCTTGTTTTTCAGGTTATTTTTGCAGTCCTGATACAGTTTCCTGACTCCAGATATGTAGTTTCAGAACATCGCTAGATATCATGTGTGAGATATAGTGACACTGCACCTTCTGCAACCCATTAAAAATTAAATCTAAATAACCGTGACATAGAGAAGTCAATAATGAATTCTGAGGTCAGCCCCAGTTTTAGGACAATTAAGCAGCTATGTTAATGGAGCCGTACACAAGGAACCGAAGTGCATCAGCAGCAGTAATAATGATTCTGCAAAACAAATTAGATGGTTCATAACATCTGCACAGACCCACAGCCTTCGATTATGTCATTAGTAACAGTTGTGCAACTCCAGTGCCAGCAGAGGGAATGCACAGACGTAAGTGGATATTGCCAAACCTTCCTGTTGATAGGGCAGAGAGGGAGGAGAGCTGGCTCCCACCCTCCCAGCTGTGTTGGCTCTGCAAGGAGTGGAAGGTAATACAAGCTTAATTTTGCCATTACAGCAAGCAAACTGATAGATCTGTCAGTTTTCCATATTCACATGTCATGGTTTAACTGCAATATTTAACTTTTCTGCCCTCTTCATTGCTGTCAGATATTTTCAATACTTCCCTGCATCCCTTCTTGTCATGCTTTGTTCTTCCTGTTTAACGTCCTGGTGCATAAAGCAGCAGTGCTGTGCAAAATGTCACCGTTCACCACAGAAAGGACATGGAGGTGACTTTAATTTCTCCAGTCCTACAGGGAGCTGCAGCTCACCTTGGTCCTTTACACCTAAGCCGCACGCATGCAGCAGAGGATACAAACATCTGTCTCCCTGTGAGTGTGGTGTTGGCCTCAACAACATTATCTCGCTGGATAAGGAGCTGGCTGGATGGCCGCACTCAGAGAGTGGCGGTCAATGGCTCCATGTCCCAGTGGAGACCAGTGACGAGTGGTGTTCCTCAGGGGTCGGTACTGGGACCAGTGCTGTTTAACATCTTTGTCAGTGACATGGACAGTGGGATCGAGTGCACCCTCAGCAGTTTGCAGATGATGCCAAGCTGTGTGGTGCAGTCGACACGCCAGAGGGAAGGGATGCCATCCAGAGGGACCTGGACAGGCTGGAGAGGTGGGCCCATGCCAACCTCCTCCAGTCCAACAAAGCCAAGTGCAAGGTCCTGCACCTGGGTCGGAGCAATCCCAAGCACACATACAGGCTGGGTGGAGAATGGCTTGAGAGCAGCCCTGAGGAGAAGGATTTGGGGGTGTCTGTGGATGAGAAACTCACCATGAGCCGGCAGTGTGCGCCTGCAGCCCAGAAGGCCAACGGGATCCTGGGCTGCATCCAGAGCAGCGTGGCCAGCAGGGCGAGGGAGGTGATTCTGCCCCTCTGCTCTGCTCTGTGAGACCTCACCTGGAGTCTTGTGTCCAG
>WBMW01005091.1:60838-85749 GCA_013396635.1 Penelope pileata | reverse complement strand
TCAAGGCCAGGCTGGGTGGGGCTGTGGGCAGCCTGGTCTGGTGGGAGGGGTCCTTGCCCATGGCAGGGGGGTTGGAACAAGATGGTCTCTAAGGTCCCTTCCAACCTGAACCATTCTATGATTCTATGATTCTATGTTCTGTTTTAGCAGAAAGTGTGTCAGCCTCAATGCTAAATGCTAAGACTCTTGTTAATGCAAGTCTGTGCAACGGCAGGGCAGCAATGCATATTTACAAAGTGTTTTGGTGATTCCTTCTCAGACAGTTATAAATGATTTCCTAGATGAGGGCTTTTTACACTTGATGAACAGCAGATGATTGTCACTACTTCACTGTTTAATTTTTAAATTAATTTGAAGTATAATTCTCCAACTATGAAGTGCTCTGAGACTACTAAGAAATGAATCACACTAAATGAGCTTCATTATAAATCATCATCTTTACATGACATTCAAAAGTTTGTGCTGGAAGAAATTAATGCATCAAAGCAGGATCCTCAATGTTTCATTAAAAAAAAAAATGCATTTCAGAATTAATTGAAATGAAAAAAACACCAGGTGAGCATCAAAATTGTTTGCATGAAACTAATATACCAGAAATGCAGGAAAACCAAGCTCATACTTAGCAACAGCGTAAAAATTTGCAAGCTCGGTACAATTTCATTCTTATGCAGTAGTATCAGCTTCAGGTTATTCAAAAATTCAAGAGGGCTGCGAATGTGAATGAGCAATGACCTACAGTTTTATGCCACAGATGAACTTTCACTAATTGCATTTAAGAACAGGTAAAAAAGTAGTGCAAGAAAAAAAATAAACAGAAATTGTGGTGCACTTTCTACATAAAACCACGGCATCCTTATATGGAAAAGAGCAACAAAAACACACAGCACATGAAAAATAAGCTGATTTCTGAATGCTCTTGAGAAAAGAATTAAAAGAGTTGCTGTCAAAATATTGGAAACTGGATTTTGTAAGCAGGGTTTTGGTCTTCCAGTAAAATCCAATAATCAGGAATGAGAAAGGACAAGAAACAACTGCTCTGAACTGCATGGAAGCTGACACTTTTCTCTAAATACAAAGACATCTGCAAGCCTTTAGTACAACCGCAGTTACCAGAGGCAACAGGTTGAATATTCAGTCCACCCAGCTGGGATAGACATGTAGAACACGCATTTCTTTTTGGACTGGTTGTCAAATAAGGTTTTAAATTATTTCAAAATGAAACAGAATGTTTGAATGCCTGGAGGAAACTTGTTGTGTTAACCTTTCTGCGAACTGCCCAGCCATTTGGAGATACTACCTGATTGCTGTGGTCTGCATTGAACTATGGAGACCACCGATAGGACGAGCGCAGGAACTTGCCCCTGCGCTGCTCATCCGTTTTGCTAGCACCTGTTGCTTTTTCTACAACACGGAACTAGGATGGAAAACGTGCATTTGAAAGGTTCCGTTTCCAAAATTTGTCACGGATTTGTCACATCACAAACAAGCGCTGACAACAAAATGCAACAGTGGAGTGTTGGAAACCAATAAAACCAAAACTTGACACATCACCAACATATTACAAAGAAACGAATGCACAGTGAAGCAGATTTAAATGCAGAACAGCAAAAGTAGTAGAATACTTTTTTACATGGAGCTGCAGCGTTTTGTTAATAAAAACAGTTTTCCAAGGTTAGCAATGTGGAAGGGAATGCCACTTTTCTGCACACCTACTGAACAAACAGAAAAGAGAGTACAAAATAAAAATGACCTATAACCACAGTAACAATTTTAACCTGGGTTTAAACTTAGTTTGTGAGTTAATTATTAGACATTAAGAAAATTTCAGCAGAGCTCGAACTTTTCATGCAGCTAGCTTTTGGGCTTCTGAGGAAGCCTAAGAATTCTTAACACAGTTTTGCTACCTAAGTTGAAGTGGCATCACTTCAATGTCTGCTCAAGGGAAAGAGAAATTATATTCTTCTGTATCTTCATTTTGCTACACGCGGTATTTCATGGTCAAGAGAGCACGAAATAGAGACAGCCTTAAGTGGTTTGTTTTTCCTAGCTAGTTTATGTTTACTGTCTCTGCTCATGACAATCTCGAAGGGGAAAGTTTCTGTGCAGCAGCTAGGTGACCCTAAGCTCATTATGTGGCATTATGCTGGAAAAACGGAGCATCACGCGCTTGCCTCTAATGTAAATGTGTCTCGGTGAAATAGAGTTGTGAGTGACCTTTTCTCAAACTAAAATGAATGTGAATATATGTAAGAAGAAGTGGTGTATACTTATTCCACGGTATTCTGTGATTTCATAACAGATAGATCCAAACCAAAATGTGCTATTGAATCTGGCAGTGCTACAAGTGTACAACAATATATAGGTAATAGAAACTATAGACACAAGGTGCATGTGCATCTTGGGCATACATCTACACACACAACTATCGCTTCCTTTGTGTATTCCTTTGGATTATGTTTTCACTGCCCTGCAGTTATACTTGCCATCTGTACTGAAACAGCTCGAGAGAATGGTCCTTTGTTATTAAAGAAAAAAATTAAAGAAACAAAACCACAATTTCTTTACTTAAATAGCAGTAGATGGGAAAGATACTAATAAATAAATCTAGTGAAGATACAACAAAACTGCAGAAGCAGCATCGGGGGTAATGGATTATATAAGGTTTACAAAATATATACATAGCTGCAAATGAAATTTATGGGAGTAAGAATGCAGGCAAACACATACTGAAATGCCATCTGCAATAGCAGGAGCACTGTCACTATCCTGAGAGACAAGGTGCAAAGGTGGCAGACTGACGTCTCAGTAAATCAAGATGACTGCTCCAATAAATTTATTACCCAAGCAAAGAGCATCATTTCAAATGAGATGAACTATTATTCCTTAGTTTTCTGTAAGGTTGTCAACACAAGATGTTTTGTTGAATAACAAAGGATTCCAAATAAATTCATAGCTATGGTGTCATCATGGGTAACACATCTTAATACTCTGTTATTGGCAATGCTGTACTCCTGTAACACTTTAACCAAATCAATAAAAACCTTTCAGAAAGTGTGAAATGAAGCATATGGGCAAATCTGCCTGACTATCACAACTCTCTGGGATATTCCAAAAAGCATCTGCCTCATTCTGTGCCATTCATTTTATTAAACCCTAGACATTTCAGATGGCCTTTCTTTAAGACTGTAAAATTATTTGTCAATATATCAGTATTGACCTTATTGACTTTTTTTTTTTTTTTTTAATCTGCACTGCGTAGTTTCAGAATTACTGGCAGCAGACTGAGGAAAACACAATAACTTCGGCATATTAGAAAATTTATTGAAGGACTATTGATAAATCTAGACATGCTGATGCACAGTTATGCTAGTGGCCTTGTCCTACTATCAGACACACTCCAGCACATGTTTTTAAGTTATCAAGGCTATGAAACGTCATAGGAAGATTAAATTTTAAAAGCACAGCAATGAACAGTGAAGGGTTTTTATTTGAAATGTCTCATTCTCTCTTCTGTCCAATCTCACATCTGTGAAAAGAGACAGTGTATTTCTTAGAGTTCCTTCTGATTTATGATTTCTAGAGTCATATTTTCATTATTTCTCCAATTATTTTGCTAATTCTCTAATGTCTGATTGCAAGTACGTTTGCAAAAGTGTACCTATGGCAGACATAACAACACCTCAAATATCTCTGTATTTTCATGGGCAAAAGTCGTCCTCCATTGCTCCCCCAGCTACATCTTGTTTCAGAAATCATTATTTAAAGGCACGCACATGTCTGCTTTATTTCAAAAAGCAAAACGCCTACCCTCTCTGCCTAGAAATTGCAGGCTAAAGCTATATTATGTTTGTGATACATCTTCTTCCCATTCCCTTCCCATTCCAGGACAAAAATAAAAGGTTACTAAACCAGCTCTCTCACTGCACATCGCTGTTTCTCCAGCCCTGCTCGTGCAACCAACAGCCCATGCTGCCAGTGACGGCAGAGAAGCAGGGAAGCCAAACAGCACGTCACCACTGCCTTTAATGAGGCGTCGTTTCTGCACAGACCGTGATATTCAGTGATACATACGTGCCCAAGGTAATGGAGAAAATAAATTTTTTAAATAAGACCTAGGGGCATTCTGCTGTCTCATTACAACTCTCGTTCCGAAGGTCTATGCTCAGCATTAGTGGCAACAGACCCTAGAACTACTTTTGTGCCTCACATTAAACACACAGTTACAAGTGTTACTACATCTCATACAGAAAAGAACAGCGAAGACAAAATGTCAAACATAATAAAGGAATCTCCTTCTTCAATATCCTTTTTCTTGTGAAGCGAGCCCTACACAAGGGTTTGGTTGTGCAGAAGGTTAACTCATTAAACAGAAAATACCGCTCTCTTGAAAGATTCTTCTATTGCTTTATTTCTGATATGCCTGCTTTTTTCCCGTTTAGCATAAAATCTCAGTTCTGTTCCCTTACAGGACTTTCATACAACCTGAACATCAGTAGGCCTGAAATGAAAGATGTCTAACAATTGCAGACCCTTAAAAAAGATGTATTCTGAAGTGCTGCTGATCAAATCCTTTTTTTTTTCTTCCAGCATAAGTGAAAGTCAAGACCAAGATGATACCAAGGTCAGAGACCAAGAGAATGCCAGTTTTGAACTGACTTTTTTAATTTCAGTTTCGCCACTATCTGGAACTTGAATTACAATAAAGTGAATCAGCCAGGTTTCTGTCTCTGTGTTCAATTCTGAAGGAAAGGCAGCTTTCAAAAGTGGAAGATTTTCAAATAATATCTGGGTAGACCAGAAATGCCAAACCCGTGACAGTCAAAATCCGCTCCAAGGAGCTCGTGAGATGTCACGTCTCCCAGGTTCAGCAAAACCAGCAGTGGCACAGCAGGACACCAGCTCAGCACACCCCTGCTGAGAGCTCACCTGAGCGTTCAAATGGGGCTGGGGTCTCCTTGCAGGGATGGGAACCTGGCAAAAGTAAAAAATGTAATATATAAGAAAAATATTGCTGAGGCCGGCTCTGAATATAGCTGGGTGAATCTGTGCTTTCTAATCAACATTAGTGTAGCAAAACTACGCTAGACAGAGAGGTTATAGTACAGAAAAAGACCAAACTCTTCCATTACAATTTCCTTTATCTTGAAAATTATAATGCTAGGTGAAATGTCACTCTGCTTCTGAAAATAAAGAACTCCTTGCCAGTTCCTCTGCTGGAACAATGGAATTTACTGCTCGTTGCATTTTCCTTGAACATTTTACTTAAATGGGGCTTAATTTTTAAATAAGTGTAAAAAGCAGCACTTAAAACATCCCTTTAGAAAGTTTTGAAAAAGTGCGCTCTTTGCAAAAACAGCATTGTATTTGTGTTACAAGGCAAGGGGGTTCAGCATCTTTAATGCAGCTTCTAAAGCACTGGGAAATACTGGCCAGATTCACAGGTGAGCATTCACTCAAAAGTTGAGTCAGCTTCTGTGAGGGTGCAAAGGTATGCACGTGTACAACAAGAATCTAAACAAGCAAGAATTTGAAGTGCGTGCAACTCATCTCAAGGTCAAGCTGAAAAATATTCTAGCTTTAGAGTATTTGCTGTGAAAAACTCTTGCAGAATCAGGTCCAGCATTTCCTCAGAGCAGTGCAAATTAAAGACCTTCTTAGGAAAACAACACACCTTAATTATTGTCACTGTATTGCAGTGTTTAATAGAGTTATGAAATCCTGGTGTTTTGAGACATTTGGCATTATTTTGAACTTGCAATCCAATACTCACAGAGAAATCACTCGGAGAAATACTAGATGAAGGTATGTACACACACCACAGGCACTGACAGCAGCATCTGGAAAAACACCAAGGGAAAGCAAAGCAGCTAAATAAACGTGGAAGTTACATTATTACTAAATTGCTACATTAAGCACTGGGATACTAAACCCGATGTATTAAACTCACATGAAGAACTTGCAGATTGAATTTCATAAAAGATCAGTTAACCTAAGACCTGCAATTGACTGCACAGCGTGTCTTCTGGGACTCCAGAAAGCTTCTCCTCTCGTTGCCATGAATCTCCCCACTGTCGGGGACCAGCCAGAAGCAGAAGTGCAGAAGCAGCAGGAGGAGGTCCAGTGTGCTGTGCTCCTGTCCTGAAGAGAGGGAGCAATAACAACCCGACCCAAAAGCCTGTTCTCATAACTTTGCTGACAGAGCCGATCCCTGACGAGACGCAGAGGAGCACATCCGTACTGTAGCTGCCTTTGCTGGAGAGGTGAGGCCTCACCAGCATTCAGGATTGGTGGCTGTACACGTGCCCTCCACGACGTCTTGCTGTGGACCTGGGCAGTCACTAACGTCCACCACCACCTTCCCTAGAGCCACGAGGAGATGCCGCAGTGGCCTTGTAGTGATCAGTGCCCGAGGACAGACCCCACATATCAATCGCTTGGAAGAAGGGAAGGCAGCTAGGGCCAACAGGGAAGCGGCACGAGGGCTCAGGAGGGCTCAGCTGGTACCTGGCCCAGCCCTTGAGCTCAAGGGCTCTGAGGCTGGCTGTCTTCAATGAAAGCTGCCACGAGGCAGGGCAAAATCTTGCTCTTAGCTCTCTCCCTTGCACGGGCATGTCCTGTCAGATAGGCACCTTGGGCTGCAGGCAGACCCCTTCCAAATCTGCCTGACACACCGGCAGGTTCTAGAGAGACCTTGACAGGAATGGGAGGTGGGCCCATGTGAACCTCAGAAAGTTCAACAAGGCCAAGTACGTGGTTCAACCAGACCTCTGGGTCAGGGCAATCCCAAGCACAAGCACAGGCTAGGCAATGAGTGCATAGAGACCAGCCCTGAGGAGAAAGACTTCGGGGTCTTCATGGATTAAAAACCCGACATGAACCAGCAATGTGTGCTTGCAAGCCAGAAGGGTGCACCAACAGAGGAGGGGCAGCGGGCAGGGAGGGGACTGTCCCTCTGCCCTGCCCTCGGGAGGCCCCACCTGCAGCACTGCGCCCAGGCCTGGGGCCCCAGCACCAGAAGATGCGGGGCTGCTGGAGCGGGGCCAGAGGAGGGCACGGGGACACTCAGAGGCTGCAGCACCTCTGGATGGGGACAGGCTGAGGGAGCTGGGGGTGTGCAGCCTGGGGAAGGAGGCTGTGAGGAGAGCTGCCAGTAGCAAAGAAGGAAAGATAGGGAGGGACTCTTTAGGAGGGAGTTTATTTAGGGAGAGGTAATGGTTTTAAAACTAAAAGAGAATAGGTTCATATGAGATATAAGAAAGAAATTCGTCTGAGAGTGGTGAGGCCCTGGCATAGGCTGCCCAGAGAAGTTGTGGATGCCCATCCCTGGAGGTGTTCAGGGATTCTGGATGGGTTGGAACTGGATGGTCTTGAAGGTCCCTTCCAATCCAAACCATTCTGTGATTCCATGATTCTATGACACCGAATTCCACCCTCTTCAAAATCTCTCATATGCTTAAAAATGCATGAACAAGGAAGTTCCATTAAGCTCCACTTATTAAAAGCAGCTTATTGCAAAGACTTTCTCTGATTTCCAAGCAAAGAAAGAAAAAAAAGTTGTCATGAACGTTATTTTGGCAAGTATTTTTCCCAAGGGCATAGGTTACAAAACAAAATGGCTACAAGAAAATATAGTACGTACCGTTAGTTTTTGGGTATGCACAGAAAAATTTAAAGTGTTATGATGTCACGTGGCCATGTAAAAAAAATCACAGGATTTTGAAGTTATTCAGAAAAGAGTAAAATGTTCACTCTGTTTTTAAAAAGCTATTGAAGAAAAAAATAGATCTTTCAACTATGCTTTAATAACACCGTGATTACAAACTGGGGAGTGTTCATCTAAAAGAACAAGATGAACGTTTCTTACAGACTTAATCCAAAATCCTTCGAAGCTGGAGAGTTTTTCCTGATGACTTCAGTGGGCTTTGGTTCAGGCCTCAAGAACATTTGTCACTGTAAGATGCACCTACTCATTTCAGACCAATATCCCACAAGAAGTGGTTACAATCTGCCTACAGCATATCTATTGCCCAGGAACCCCACAACCAGTTGCCACAATGAGTTTTTGGGGATCAGGAGAAGATGGCTTTTTGTAATGCCCTCATGCCATAACCCAGCACGAGACATAATGTATTAGGAGGCTGCTAAATGCACCTGTAGTGTAAATACACTTGTACCTCATGAGTTTCCCCTCACAGCACCTGTGTGAAGACCAGAAATACTGACATTTACAGCAGAAGTAGCAACACAAAGCTGACGAACATTATTAGGACAAATACAGAGGCTAACCGAGTGCCATTTTAAGCCTAGTTAGGGCAGCGTCTATCCAGTCTGGTTAGCAGGCTGCCACCCACAGCGGTCTCAGCATGAGGCTGCTGCACAATACAACAGGTGCCACGACTCTGACTTGCTGCAGCACTGTCACCTCCAACGCAGGGTGTGCTGAACGGACCAGCTGGAGNTTCCAGCCACTCTGCCCCAAGCCTGTAGCACTGCCTGGGGTTATTGTGACCAAAGTGCAGGACCTGGCACTCGGCCTTGTTGAACCTCATCCCATTGGCCTCAGCCCAGCGATGCAGCCTGTCCAGATCCCTCTGTAGAAAATACAATAAACAAATCTAGAATTCAAAAAAGAGGTAAAATTTGAAAACCACGGTAATGTTGAACTTTATTCTGCTCAATGTCTCTCTGGTTATAATTTCTGGATCAGACTAGTAGCCACGTTGAGATTCAGTACACTTTGTTGTCGTGTTTCTGCAACAATGAAAGCAAAATTTAATATCTCTTAGATACTGTAGGAATCGAATGTTGTTTTTGCGTTAGAACTAACAAAATAAGTGCAATATATATTGTTGTATGTTAAAACTGACTGCAGGAGAGCAAGGCCTTGGTGCGTGCTGACACAGCAACAGTGCTGGGAGTGCAGGCTGGGCCTTGGTGATTGCTGGGATGCAACATGGGTGCGAGTGCAGGTGCTCAGAAGAGCCGGCCTTGGTGGCTGCTGAGATAGCAACATGGCTGTGAGAATGGACAAGAGTCAGTTGGACCAGTGGAAAATTACTGACTGCAAGTATTAAGAAGAAGGTATGTCAGCGTCGTTACAGAACAGTAAAGCTGAGAAACAGACACAGAAAAAGAAAGAAAAGGGAAAAACCAAAGAGAAGAAGTTAAGAGTTAGTAATATTCATGTTTAGCTAGCAACATTTGTGTTTGGCCAGTGTCCATCTTTAGCTAGCATCGGGTAGTTTTGTGAACCTGCAGCACTCAGCCCATGAGGAACCAGGGGAGGAAGGGGGCCGTCGGGGCGTAGGGCATAAGAGATGGGAAACTGCTTCTGCAGGCGCGCTCCTGCTTGCAGGACGCTGCCATTGCAATCGCGAATAAAACTGCTTTCATCAGAGACACCATCCTGGCAAATTATTGACGTATTTCTGACAGATACCATCAAAATGTTGACTCTTGGATCGACATTTCCTCCCAACTCAGTGTCGTTGGCAAACTTACTGAGGGTGCACTCAGTCCCCTCATCCAGATCATTAATAAAGATATTAAACAGGATGGGCCCCAGCACCGATCCCTGGGGAACACCACTTCCCCTCCAGCTCATCTTACGGCACACGGGGACAGCCGATTCCTGCACCTTTAAGACTTCCTTCCTGAGGAGCATCCAGCCTTCTTAGAGCCCTTTACCCTTCAGGACAGACTCCTAAGGGACCATCCCTACTAGTGACCTAAACAGTCCAAAGCCCACCCTCAGAAGTCCAAGGCAGCAGTTTTGCTGGCCTCCATCCTGACTTCATCAAGAAGAGAGCTCCACCATTCTGTGGTTGCTCTGCCCAAGACAGCTCCTGGCCCCCACATCTCCCACCAGTCCCTCTCTGCTGGTGAGCAGCAGCTCCAGTGGGACACCTCCCCTGGCAGCTCTCTTTCCAGCTGCATCAGGAAGCTTGTGAGTTAATGAACAACAAAACCCTTGCACTTCTACTGTTACATGCTTTTCAACATGACAAGACTGAGTTCATTCACAAACATATCTGTTTATAAATAGAAAAGCCAGGTCTTCTAATCTGTCTTTAGAGAACAGCATTTCATGTAGAGGAAATCCATTAGTGAATGCTGTGGTTGTTCTATGAGAAATATCTAACAGGCAAGCGTAAGGAATGCGTTAAAGGAACAAAAAGTATAGGAAGCAAAGATAGAACAAAATACTTCTATTTCCTATAGAAACAAACTCTTTATTCCCGGTTCTTTCAGCGTTAACAGGATACAATCTAAAGCACTTCCTCAAAAATTTACACAGAAATGACTACCTAACTGAGCTAGGAACGGAAAGATGCACAAAGGAGACACGTTGGGTGTGAAATAAGACAGCTGGAAAGACTGAAACACAGCATCTCCCCCTTGGCATGAAAAGCACACAGCTATTAGCTCTTTTACAGGATATTTCTCCAAACATTTCACCGACATCTCAAATATGTATTTAATTTAAATCTGATAATGGAAATAATTAAATGGTAAACCACATCAGGTTATGAAGGAATGTATTCATGGGATTAACAGCTGTGCTAGACAAAGGTTTTTACCGTAACTGTAAAACCTCAGACTACTCCCCCAGTTTGGGAATAATCAGCCTCAGCCGAAATCATATTACATCTAGGTTAAAATAATGTTATGCACCTGAAAGTTTTCTGTTTTTAAATTACTTGAAGACAGTCCCTATGTGATCAATTACTTCTCCAGTTTGTCATCTATTTTCCTCCTTACCATCGTGTTGTTAATTACAACGTCTTTCGTGGCTCTGAAAGGAATTCATTCATTAATGGTGATGTATATTAAGCAGTTACCCTTAAAGCAGACTAAAAATTAGTTAGGTTTCTTTGTAGGATTGTTAAAACTGACTGGTATGAATCAAAATGACAACAGCTCCCAACATCTCCAGAGACCACTTTAGCAGTTTGAAAAGAAATTTGAAAGACTGTGTGGAGTGTTGTTCCTACATAAAATAACTTCTTCAGTAATAAATTTAAAGCATGCAGCAACAAAAGCACTCTCTGTAAATCTCCATGATGATTATTTATTACTTGGTGCACAGAAACAAGCATTCAAGTAAATTAATTCAGTAATTTAATTTTTTTTTTCTAATTTCACCACTGTTAGAGTTAACAACGAGCCTCCTGAACAGATGGGTTGTTTCTAGTTTTAGACACAGGTCTCAAAAAGGACAGTTAAACCATCAGGTACACTGCATTTGAGATAAAGTAAAGTTCCTCTTTCAGATCAATAGAAATGAGAAGTAACTACATTAGATTCTGTGTTCCGACAGTATTGTATTATTTTAAATTCCGACTCCCCTGGAGATTTACAACCCTGTGAACCTCATACTATTTCCAGCTCCTGCCATAACCTCAGTTATATTACTTCCCTCTGCTTGTGCAATCTTGCAGTATTTGGCTAAGATTTAGAGCCACTTTTAAAATGTCTTTTATGTAAATAAACCGGACGGGGCCTGGATCAGGCAGAGTGCTGAGACATTCAATGCATGAGCTGGGGAAAGGACAGGAGCACAGTTGTGACGGGTGAAACTCCAGCTGCTCCCCACCTAAAGGCTCCTGAGCTCCCCCAGACCTGTTTTTGACACCCAAGTGCCCACAGCTGACCCAGGACGTGTCCATCCTGCATCTGAGCGAGGAACCTCCCTAGGAGATGCTCTCCAGTGAGCACGCTTCCAGTCCCTCTGTGTGACCCCAGGCCAGCTGCAGGCCACTAAACCTCGGTGGCCTGGACACCAGTCTCAGCTGGGCAACATGCTCTCGTGTCTGGTTTCAGGGGCTCAGGCATGCCCAGTCAAGCCACAGCCCAGCTGCCCTGCACCGTGGTGTGGATAGTTTGCGGTCTGAGCAGGACAGCCATCCACGCTGCTGTCCGCAGGGCCACTGCTCTTCTCTCTGCTTCGGGCATCGTAGGTTTTCACATGGCCACTTACTGTCACCAACAAAACATCTCTGAGCTCAGTAATGGGGATTTTTTGGGCCCTGGAAGACATTCCTTCCCCAGAGGAGCCTACGTTTTCTGCATGCCATGGAGAAACGCTGAGGACTTGCTTTGTCTAAGGCCCAAGTTTTACTGGACTCATGCTGACGCTAACAGCACATGTGCTTCACAGTACTGCAGTCCTTTACCTTAGAGGTCACTTGCAAAGACCTCTCAGGGGTGAAGTACCCATGCTTTGAGGTGTGTAAGAAACATCTGCCTGCTCCCTCCAAGCCACATGCAGGCACAGTGCCCCAGACGAGACCTCGTGCCAAGCTGTCCCACAAGCGTTGTCCTGGCACAGTCCCATATGCTGTGGCTGGCTGGAGGCAGGGCCAGAGCTCACTGAGCACTGGGAGGAGCTAGTTTCAGGTTCAGACCTGGAACACCGGCATGTTCCACACATGGTAAAGGAATAAACATCCCCTAACAAACTGTGTTTATGTGAATATGCATTGCCGTTTGTTGTTCACTTTTTTTTCTCGTGTCTCTGTGTGTACGTACATGTGTACGTGTGTACACATCCATTTCTTTTGGCCCTGAACACAATGTTACTGCCTTTTATCTTCAAAAAGCAAGCACGCATGCATGCATGCACACATGCACACACACACAGAGGCTGCCTTTTACTTATATATATATATATACACACATTATATTGCATAACAATATAGGGGACCCAGCCTTCTGCAGCAGCAGCTTAGCATTAGCAGCCCCTTATCTGGCAAGGAAGAGCAGTGGCTCTTATGGGTCTGAAACTGTACTCTTCAACGCTGAGCACAGAGGAAGATAGGAAAGTTAGCTACAAAATGTTTTTACAGCACTTTTCTGGAAAGGAAACCCTGCCAAACAAACTTTTCAGAACCGGAATCAGATCAGGCCTGCTCTGATCATGGGCTTGGTTCATCTTGCCAGCTGCGCACATTTAGTAGTGCTTGATTGCTCAGATCTCGTATAGCTGATTGAAGGAACCACCAATTTGTTGTAAATGCAAACTGGGCAAAAGAGAAAGATTACACAGAGTCATTTTGAAAAAAAAAAAAAAGAGAGAGACCAAAATTCAGTTTTCTAATAAAATAAAAATAAACCTCATTCAATGAGCTGTGTGTTCAACAGTGATGTTGCTACACTTCCTTTCTTCTAATACTCCTTTCCTAGTATCTGTGAGAAAATTCCCAAAACTTGATTGTTGCCATTCCACTTACTTATACAACAGTAAAGTACGTCATTTCTTTCAATAAGAATTTAGAACTTACATAGAAGGTGACTGTTAGTGGATTTTTTTTCATATTTTGGGTTAGTGCCATGCTCTTTTTGAGAACATTGTGTGGTAGCGTCTAGAAACCAAGAGTTGCTGTTTATGTGAGTCCAAACTATGAATTAAAACATTCAAATGTGACATTATTCAAAGATATGACTGTGCATTTATCTAAGTGATTTACCCTTACATTCTGGCAAACATCCTTCGTTTTGGCAAACACGTTGAGGTCTGACATCTTTTTAGAATGCTCCAATCCAACGAGTGTCCCTGAGCTCTTGCCCAGCAAGCGTCTGACCTACTCTCTTCAATGCCACACAAAGTGAGATTTCTCTGAACACAGAATCAAGTAATATCTAATAAACTCCTTAGATAAAGGAAGAAACAAGATTCAAATTCATGTACCTAACAAAAATTTGAGGTACAGTTACTATGAAGAAACTTCCCTTCTATTTACTGCCATGTTCAAAGCCACGGCAGATAAAGGAAGCAAAGAATTTGTACTCCACAAGGAACATGTGCTTCTGGGTCAATCTTTACGGAAATCGTTAGATGAAACTAAGAGCAGTGACGTTTATATGCCGGTGAAGGAATGAAGCTGCCTATCAAAGCCTGCAATAATAAGGCCTATTTGTGCTTATTTGTTTGCACTTGGGGTCAATACTTTATTCCTACACACTTGCTTATACTGCGCTGTTTGTGGGAGGGCAAATGCCAGCTTTGCTAGCTATGACATGATGAAATAACTTTGCATGCACTGTTGATCAGCACTATCCTAGCTATGCTGGGTCCCAGCCACAGCCTCTTCCTCCCCTATTCCCACTTCACCTTGTCCCATGCACTTACCACCACATCACCAGCCTGTGGTCCCCCTACTGCTCTTCCATGGCTTGGCTTCCAAATCTTGAGGAGGAAAGGCAGGTCTGAAATTTGGCTGGGTCTTTGCAGCAGGTACCACAGGGAATAGCCTGGAGAGCTGCAGCACAACAAGTTACTGCCAATCCTCCCAGTAGCCGTGAGCGTGTTGGTAAAGTGCCTGCGTAGACGTGCTCACCTGAGCCATAGGTAAGTTGCTTCCATGCTGCTGGAGCTCAGATCATGGCAGCACAGGGATGTGTGTCAACATCAACAGATGGGAGAAAACCTCTCTGTGCCACTCAGTGTCTCATCAAGGGTGGCCTGAACAACGACATACCACTCCCCTAACATCGCCTTAAGAGTGAGTCTGTCCTGTAGCAGGGGCAGGAAAATCAGGATAGAAGTCTGGCTTATTTTCTCTGACTATTAGGTTTTGTAGGGTTGAATTTATGAGGCTTGAAGAAGAGAATTAGGAGTTTCCAAACTGCACCCAAAGTCTTAATGATCTTTGGCTATCAGAAGTGGGGTGAACTTTAGGCAGCACAGTACAGAATCTTCCATTGACCAGTACTAGCTCATGTACAATATCTCTTCTCTCATCTGTGCTGCAACTGGATCACTCACTCTCAATTTTTCAGGCTTTAAGTTAGAAAATGAAGCAAATATAGATGATTAATGAAATACATTAACATGAGAACACAAAAGTTAGAAGAAACAAAGAACTTAAAGAAACTTTTTCATTATTTATTTATCCTCTATTTATTAATAGCACCCAAAGCTGCATTATATTAACACAAGCAATAAAGTTTTCATATTTTATTCCTACCAGTGCATTTCCAAATCCAGATGAAATGCTGGAAACATGTAATGCTGCCATACCATGAACACAGAGTGTAGATCACAATGATACACCACTTAAAATGTATCCCCGTGTAAATAAAAAAAAAACAAAACAAAACAAAGAGAAAAACAAAAAAAAGAGAAAAAAAAGTACACAAAAACAATCATAGTTTAGGCATGAAACCTGTTACTTAAGGAACTGTGGCCATTTCTATTTCCACAAGTACCATAACAAAACAATGGCTGTAGGAACTATAAAGATAACATACTTTATCATACTTTTTGCATTACTTTATTGGATACTCCATGTGCAGGATGTACAACTTATAGCTATAGTGTGTGCTGGCTACAACGCTACAACGAGAGTGTGTATTCCTTGTAATACAGAAGGAGTCATGAAATGTACGGACCTGTCTGCATGTTTAACAAAATGAACCAGCGATATGATAAAACAGTACCACACGTGAATGTTGTAAATGGTTAAGTTATAAAGTCCTTTGTTCAAAAAATCCAAATATTTCTAAGAAAAAAAGTATATAAAATGTAGTAAAACATAAATTACGTTTAAAGGTCTGTACATGATTCATCCTGCAAGTAGAAGACAAAACCAGCACTCTGTACAATATTGCTTATTTTGGTCTTCTAAAGTTCAAAGAACTGTTTTCACTAAAAAGGCAGGAAAAAAAACACATGGTTTCACATGCAATCCAGCAGTAATTGCAGTAGATCAAGTGAGTTTACAACCCCTCACAAAACCCAACATTTTTACAATGCAGGAACACGTATGTGGAGCCCTTTTCTATACTTGACGACAAATATGCAATTAAAGTTGGATTGTTAAGTTAGTGCATACCTACAATATCCCCATTTTTGATTAACAGTGTATTAAGGCTGCTTGCTGCTGAAAATACACAGCAGAGAAGGAATACTTTCATCCACAAATGCAGTCAGACGATCTCATTTGGAAGCTTCTGTCACAGTCAGTCATTGGGAATGATGAAAGAAAGACATCCTCTCTTCTCTCATGTTATTCCACAGGATGTTGTGGATGCTTTAAGTTCATGTGGGTTTAAAATAATTTGGATAAATTCATGGAAAAAAATTCCATTGAAGGTCATTAAACAAAAAAATTCCACCTCTGGCTTGGGAAGTCCCTAAGCCACAAATTGCTGTCGCTTGGGAAAATACCCTGAAGAAATTGTACAGTTGCCCTTGCACTCCTCCTTGGGCAGATACTTGTCTTTGGAGTCATGCTACGGGGCTAGAGAGACCCATGGTTTCACTCAGCACAGCCTATTTTACGTTCAGTTTCTCTACCTTTCCGATTATTGTAATAAAGCTACGGATCAGTTTCCTCAACTTGACATTTTTTCGGATTCAAAAAGCAAACAACAGTTTTGTGTCCTTTATATCAAAGAGATAAATACTATAAACTAAGCTGTCCATCACAATCAGGGCACTTCTTTTTGCTGAGAGCAACTGCGGTTGGATTCCGTCTTTGTGTTATTGGCTTAAGCATAATTCGCTAACATTACACTCACATATCATGATATACATGATGTGCAATGTTACTCTGCAATACGTTGCACAGCAACAGTACATTACTGAAAAGCAGCTTCCCTCAAGAACTGTAGGACTGTAAAAAAGATTAAACCCAGCAATTCCATACCATCATATTTGCATATGCTGATGGTGCAATTGGTCGGTAAACTCAGTATGTCATTATGGCTGCAATTTACATGGGTGTAGATATTTTGGTTGTGCTTCTTTTAGTCAAATCAAAATCTCTGATCTTAAGCCTAAAGATCTACAGTCTCCAAGCACAGAAGTGACGTGAAATTCTCAGTAATGAGGTCAAATTTCTTAGGCTTCTGATTGAATTTCTGCTTCATCCATCTGAAGCGTGTCGTTGTCGCCCAGCAATTCTGTTTCTGGCACAGACCCTTCGTCTTCCTCCTCCTCCTGGACAGGATTCTGGGCAATGTCTTCCGCTCCATTGTGCGTGTCATCCGTGCCCTCCGAGAGCAGGGCAGCCCTGTCAGCCATCGATGCATTGGAAGGAGCGGTTGTTACGTAGCCTGTGCTGGTGGATCCACTCCCGCTGTGATGGGAGCCTGGCTTGGGAATGATCTGGGGAGGCATTTGCTGAGGAGCCATTTGCATAGGAATTTGGACAGGGTAGAAATTTGGCAAGTAAGCCCCATAGGCGGGCATTGGCTGGTAACCGTTGACTGGAATGTAGAGCTGAGGAGGTGGGACCATTGGTCTCATCTGCCCTTTCATTTGTATGAACTGCGGTTGAGGGAAAGCTGGAGTTTTCTGCTTTGGTCCAATGTACCTAGCATTGCTGACATTACTGACAGGGCTTGTGCTGAGAGAACTTGTTTGTGTGGTGTTGCTTGCCCCAGAGGTTTGTGCTGAGCTGTTGTAATTAGAAAGGTTTCCCCACGTTCTCAGTCTGTTGTGTATATCTTTAAATCGTGGTCTTCTGTTGGGAAATTCATTCCAGCACTCCAACATCAAAGTGTATATCCATGTGGGGCAGTCATCAGGACATGGCAAAACCTGTCGGTTCCTGATCATCTCAATGACATCCTGGTTAGAATACCCACAGTAAGGCTGCAGGCCATAGCTGAAAACTTCCCACAACACAACTCCATACGACCATATATCTGAATCAATAGAAAACTTGCCATACATAATAGCCTCAGGTGACATCCAACGGATGGGAAGGAGGGAATTTCCCATCAGTTTGTAGTAATCAGCAGCGTAAACTTCCCTGAAAAGGCCTAAATCAGATATTTTCACATTCAGTTTATCAAACACCAATATATTTCTAGTGGCTAAGTCCTTGTGAACAACATGGTGGCTTGAAAGGTATTCCATCCCTGCAGCTATCTGAGTCACGATGTGGAAGAAGTCTGCTGGTTCCAGAGTGGATTTTACTGTCTTGTCATCATCAGTGCTGCCAACATCTGAATGAGGAGATCTCATCACCAAGAACTCATGGAGATCACTGTGGGAACAATAGCTGAAAATCATGCTAATGGGCTGTTCCTTCGTCACTATTCCCAGCAAACAAACAATGTTAGGGTGCTGTAATCGTGATCTCATCATTGCCTCATGTTTAAATTCTTCCCGAAGAGACAATTCTGCTTTGTCTTTCAGTGTCTTGATAGCAACAGCTTGTGTCTGTTCACCTGGTGCAGTACCAAACAGATGCCCCTTGTAGACTTTGCCAAATCTCTCCTCTCCTAATTCCTCCATAAATCGCACAGTAGACAGATTGATTTCTTTAAGTTTTGCCTGAAATGAAGAAAATAAAGAAAATCGGTAAAAAATCACAATGCTTTCCGAACAACAGAATCTGCTAGTGAAAAGCTCACAGTGGTTAATGCTCAAATTGGAAGATAAATTGGGTTAAAACAACTTCTCAGCATTTTAGTATATCCACATCAGCATATGGATTTTACAGTTAACCTTGAAATGAATTATTCTATTATGAGAAGTGTAAATTGAATTATGCTGTAAAATGATGAGTATAATTATTTTTACAAAGGAGCTACCATATTTCCTGCAAGCTAAATGAATAACCAGTTCAGAGTAAATCAGGCTAACAATGCAGCCATTAACTGCAGCTGCACGTGCCCTACAGATCTGCCCAGGGGTGCCCACTGGTGTGGCATCACTAAAGCCCTGGGCTCTGAAGAAGTTGGCAAGCAGGGTGAACTGAAACATCCTTGCCAGTAGAGGGAGGTGTGAATCCTCTCTCTTTCAGTTTTCCAGAGTCAGATGTGCCCTTTCTCCCCCATCACACTATGGGAACAGTGCCATGGGTAGCAGTTCGCTGCTGAGAAACCTTCAGTGAGCTCTGGTGAGGAGAGGGAAGGAAGAGGCGAAGAAGGAGGAATGAGTTTCCCTCTGATAGGAAAAGGTGGCAAAGCCAAGAGTGAGAAACCCCTAGAGACTGCTTCCCACCTCCTGCCCTCCAGCAGGAAAAGCAAGGGAGCCTCTGATGGTGATCTGATGGGCTCGTCCCAACCAGCCTGGGCACACAGTTGGTACAGCTTCACACAGAGGGTACTGCAGCAGGAGGGGGCAGGGCAGGCTGGAAACAGGCTCTAACGGGTGACTTGGGAACGAGCTCTGGACAACAGACTGTGGACTGGACCAGCTTCCAGCACAGCCCTGACTCAGCCACGAAACCTCCTTCTCACCACACAAAGTTGATGCGATTTATTACAAGTGGTATTATCCTGCAAATAGTAAGCAGTCTCCTGAACAGACGTTGCCAATTGTTCCAAACTGAGCATCGTTTTTAAGAATTTGTGCCTTGTAAAAGTTACGATTAAAAATTCAGCACTAGCCATAAACAGGATTTTAACATGGAGATCATTTTGCCGACCCAGAGCATTTGATGTGGGAGATGAGATCTTTAGACAGCAGCTCAACGCCAGTTTCTTTTCACTATGCTTTGTGACACATAGCCTTAGAAACGTGTTGCACCTCTGCTCAGCTCAGCTCCCCACTTGGTGGTTGGTGACTGATAATACGAGCCCACATTGAGCCAACAGATCGGAGACAAAACACCACCGTGCATCCTGCTAGAAAGAAGCAAACCAGCCGTGTTGTTATCAAGAGCAAAAATGAGCTGCAGGCTGAAGATCGGATCAGAAATAACAATATTTCCAGTCACTGAAGAGGCAGAATGGGGATTGACAGGTAAATATGAAATGAAATGAAATATTTTGTACTGAAAGTGTTGGCCTGAGGCCAAGATTTCTAGACACAGCTAGTAAGTGGCAAGACCTGGTTTTCACTGGAGTAGTGGCCAGCACAATATCAAAATGGCTCAGTTCAAACACTGGCAATATGAGACAGAGTAAATCACGACCCTGGAAACATGTACCCTAAGCAAATTCTGGGAAAAATACCTGCTTGTGTTGATTAATGAGTGGCATTTCCATGTCCTGGCTAGGAGATGCCATTAGCTGGCGACGCTGCGGGGTAGCGGCAGACGCCTTCTGCTTGTTCCTGCACATACAGACCAGGAAGAAAAGGCAGGCGATAACCAAGGGGATTGCTATGCTGGGAACCAGGATGTAGAGGATTCCCATTTTGCTGTTGTCACGTGGACCTGATGGCACAGAAAATTCATTCTTTACAATAACTATTTCTATGCATTTGACAAATAAAGAAAAATAAAAAGAACTACAATGACTTTTGCACTACATTTTAAACAAAAACTAAGCATCTATACACTGAAAGCAGAAGTCATATAACTCTCCCTTTCCCCCATAGTTTTCCATTAAGTATTTCTAATAAATTTGAATAAACATAGCAGCTTTGAAGACAAACTTGCAGTCCCAACTTGTACATGGTTTCTGTTGGCTGTACCAGTATATTGGTTTATTTCACTTTATTTTTGAAGCTGCCAGTAACGGAAACTGCAAAATATAGAATTCAGTAACATGATCTGCAAATAAAATTAAGTAGTCTTCATCACAGAATACAAAGCAGTAATCTCAAAACCAGGGCACGCCACTGCAGTCCAGCCTTCTCATTTCACTTCAGCCATTTCACCAGCATTTGATTCACTTTTTACCTCCACTGGTACTGCCCAGAATAAAGTAAATCTCAACTCTTACTGGCAAAGGTATTTTTTGTTCTGCAATTAACAGAATTAAAGTGCTTTTATCACTTTTCAGCAATGGAAAGGCTGTTGATAAACTATTCCGGAACCTTTTTGGTATTTAGAGACTGTAGGGCAGCACAATGGCACCCAAAATGTTCACTGGAACTACTTTTGCCCTTGTAAAGCCCCACCTGGAGCACTGAGCCCAGGCCTGGGGCTCCCAGCACAAGAAAGACGCTTCTGGTATGGGTCCAGAGGAGGCCAAGAAGATGCCCAGAGGGCTGGAGCACATCTCCTATGAAGAAAGGCTGAGGGAGCTGGGCTTGTTCAGCCTGGAGAAGGCTCTGGGGAGACTTCATTGTGGCTTCCAGAACTTGAAGGGAGCTTATAAACAGGAGGGAGACCGACTTTTTACAGCCTGACAGTGATAGGAAAAGGGGGAATGACTTTAAACTTAAAACAGGGGAGATTCAGGTTGGATGTTAGGTGGAAATTCTTCACTCACAGGGTGGTGAGGCCCTGGCACAGGCTGTCCAGGGAAGCTGTGGATGCCCCATACCTGGCCAGGTTCAAGGCCAGGTTGGATGGGCCCTGGGCAGCCTGATCCAATGGGCATCAGCCCTGCCCACAGCAGGGGAGCTGGAAGCAGATGGTCTTTAAGGCCCCTTCTGGACCCAAGGTATTCTATGATTCTGTGATACAGGCAATCTGTAATAAAACCAATTTTTATGGATTCCATGGTTCCTTTGTTGCTGCAAGATACCAGACTTTCTTCCTAATGAAGTACAGTACTAAACTGCGTCGTCACATCTAAAGACTGTTACCACTGTAGCACTGTAGAATGAAGTCTGCACCAACAGAGGGAAGTAAGCTGGACTGTATCAAGCTGTGAGAAGCTGCTTTTTATTTTTGCTGTCAGTTGTGCAGTACAGATCTACAAGCAGATAGCATAGGGCACTTTTGATAAAATTATCTGCTTTATGACATCTCTGCTTCTGTGCTTCACCTAAGTTTCTTGAAACCAAGCAAAGTGCTATACCTCCCTCTACAGGATCTTAACATCCTCACTGAGTGCAAGATGTCATACAGAGAAAAAGCAACATACCACTGAGTAATACGAGTAACCCAAACTCATACAGGTGATGTTTATCATCTGGCAAGAAAATCTTAAAGGCGTATAAAACAAAACATAGGTGCAAAATTATAGCAAGTGAAACATTTGAAAGACTATCTCTCTAAGTGAATTGCACTTGTACAATATGAACAATTCAAAATCACACCGGATTCAGGACAGTAGTAGTGGAAAAAAAGAAAGAGAATACATACTACAAGAAGGTATGTCACACAGTTCCATGCGTACGTTTTTATTCTTTGTAAAACACCAAGGCCCATCCATCTGACCTCCAGGGTTTCGGCAATACGCATGTCCTCCACCTAGCTCTGGAAACTGTGTGCTTGTCAGGTCATGGTTGTGGGGACTCTGGGAGTCCCAGAGCTGACAAGTGTGGCCAGATTTGGTAACGCTGACTGTTCCTCTGTAATCTGCTCCAGAACCATTGTAGCACTGGTGATCTGTTAGAAAAGGTTTGGCAAAAGATTACAAACAACAAAACAGCCAGGGGCCAGCAAATCCAAAATAGCTGCAATGCACAGACCACGTACGTTAAAAAAATCAGTGTTTGAATTTAAGTACTTTAATTTACTTCAGAACTTAAAGCACAGCTATGTTGCTTGTTGAACACTGTAAGAGGGTGGTGATTAATTGCTAGGAAATGGAGTAGGCAGAAAAGTTGTCATCACATAACAACTGATAACTGAACAACCCTTCTACTCCTGGATGCAAATAGAAATCCACTGAAGCAATATTAATGTTTTCAGACATCCTGTGTGGGTGAAGAAAGACAATTATATTCCAAGCTTGACTTAAAGGATTAATACTCCTGCAGATTTCCACATCGAAAAAATTACCATTAAAAAAAGTTTAATTTCTTAACAGACTTTCCCAGCAAAGTTTCCACGGCCTATTTAAGGTTTATTGACACGCAAACAGAGCTCACAAATATCTGTATGGGAGGACTCATCTAGAAAGGTAAGAACTGAGTGAGCACTGAGGGACTGGCAATGCACTGTGGCCCTGGGACAGCTGAGTAAAATACATCGTATGAACACAGACCCAGGGGTGCTTGATAGAACCCCTTCCAGTATGAAGCACCATCCTTTAAGCTTCCTCAGCGCTCTAACTGTGCTTAAACCAGTGCAAGGTTGTGGTCAGTATTAACACTACACAAAGTGTACATATTGGCTTACATCGGCTGAGCCTCTCCACGGGTATCCCGATTCTTATGCAGTTGGCAGCTTCCAAAGTGTCAGGTCGTGGGAGATCCTCACACTTGGGCAACTGCAGCTGCATCAGGATGAGGGGGTTTGACCTAGCGATGTTGTACTCCTGTCGACACAGATCGTTCTCCAGAACTTCACATTCATCCCGGCACAGCTCCCGGGGTTTCGGGGTCCGGGAGCGCTCGTCGCACAGAGGAAACACAAAGTGGCAGAAGGATGGAATAGCAAACTGTGAGCACTGGTCAGACAAATGTGTGGAAGTGCCAATCATGGTGAATGCAGCTGGGAAGGAATAGAAACACTGTTTAAGTATTAATTCACAGCACGCATGAGAAACAACATAATTTTTACATCATTAGCCTTTTACAAATTTCACCGTTTTTTGAAGGCCTGAAAGCTTATTGAGCAGCAGGGAAATGAGGTCATTTCTACTGCAAAGGACAGCTGACGAAGGCAAAAAGCAAACCCTCTGACATCTGCACATGGCTTGCAGAGCCTCAGTTCTTAGGAAGTCACCCACGCGACCATCTTTGAATAAACTGTTGACATTTGACTGATTTTAACTTGAAAGGGTAAAGATGCAAGGAAAGAAACACCTGCCAGAATGCTGGCCTGTGTTCCCAAAGTTTCTAGTCAGATGAAATTTAAATGAGGATCTCTTAGCTTCTTTGGCCTATAGATGTTTAGATCAATAAACAAGATAAGCGTTCTTCAAGCCTTGACAGGCAAAAGGAAGCACGTCACTGGTGTTTGGGGAGATATTGCTGTTAATGAGGGAAGCCTAGCAGGCAACAGCCAGCCATGTCAGCATATCGATCACATTAAGATGTGTGCTAAGAACTTCACCCTCCCCTTCAGCACTCACTATCTACACAATAATGTTTATCCAGGAGTTTCCCTGCATGTTTTTAAAAGACAGACAAGTGAACACATGCATCATGTATTAGGGGATGAATCAAGCTTCAAATATTGGAGCGTTTTCCACACTAGAAAGCAATGTTTTTGAGTGAGGCTTGCTAGACTGCACATCCCACTGATGTACACTGTACAGAAAAAGAAAATGAGTAGTTCAAGACATTTAGCAGCCTAGTCACAACCTGCAGACCAGTTCTTTCCCTCTTGTTCAGCTCCCTCCCTCCTACCACCTACCTCCTGCTGTGGAATGTCTTGCCCCTTCCTCAGCACCACACACGCAGCAGCCCCAGCTCCAGCCTTTTGTACTGTCTACACCTTTCTTTATTTTAACACAGGAATGCAACCTTCCGTCATTCACATAGGGAATACTGCATGCAAACACGGTGTCAGGCCTCAAACAACAGCTACCAGCTCTGCTTGTCCCTAGGACTACCAGGGAAAAATTGAACTTGAAGGAGTGAAGTGGTCACCACTAGCTCTCTGAAATACCACACTAATTTTTGTGAAGGTGTTACAGAATTTAGATTGGTGTAAGCAAAGGGTGCATAAATTATAATCATGGCCTTATTTTGATGGGAGGTACAAAAGAAAGTAGGACTGCATAGTCACAGTGTAGCACAGAAGCAAGGCATGCAAACAAGATGGGCAAACACAGACAGTGAGGTGGGTTGAGAACTGGCTGACTGGCCGAGCTCAGAGGGCAGTGATCAGCGGCACAGAGTCCAGCTGGAGGCTGTAACCAGCGGTGTGCCCCAGGGGTCGGTGCTGGGCCCGGTCTTGTTCAATGTCTTCATCAACGACCTTGATGAGGGGATGGCGTCCACCCTCAGCAAGTTTGCTGATGACACAAAGCTGGGAGGAGTGGCTGACACGCCAGAAGGCCGTGCTGCCATTCAGCCAGACCTGGACAGGCTGGAGAGATGGGCAGAGAGGAACCTGATGAGGTTCAACAAAAGCAAGTGTAGAGTCTTGCACCTGGGGAGGAATAACCGCATGCACCAGTACAGGCTGGGGGATGAGCTGCTGGAAAGGAGCTCT
>WBMW01005091.1:0-60552 GCA_013396635.1 Penelope pileata | reverse complement strand
CAATTCTGTGATTCTGTGATTCTGTAAACACAGGCCACTACGAGGCACCAAAGAGCAAGCAGAAGTGCTGGGTGCAAAGCATCAGCAGCACAGAGTGTCTTCCCATCCAAGCCATCTGCATTGTTGCCAAGATTCTTGTTCTCCAAAGAATGTCAAAAATGGCCCAGAAACAGCATTAGGAATTCATATTTTCTAAGGTCCTTTCTCAAAGCTTGACTGCTCCTACAAAGTTATGATAAATCTTAGAATCTGTGTTTGTATTTCCAAGCGTCTTTCCAGATTGTCTCTTTCCAAACTGGAGACTGAAAGCAGACCATCTGAACAAAGTATGTGGGAAATACTTGGAGAGCGTCTGAACAAAGTGTGTCGGAAATACGTGGAAAAATTAAAGCATCAAAGGGGTTTGTTTTTTAGTCAAACAGATTTTGAACAGCACAGCGAAGACATTGCTAATTACACACATCCACAGGCCCAAGGGTCAGGTCCATGCAGCCTTTATTGTTGGCCTTCCAATCTTTTGAGTTTCAGGCTTTTGCCTGTAAGCATCCGTTTTCCATTTTTTTCCTTTTTTTAAGAGAAAGGCTCAGATTCTCACATAACCACATGACCAGGACCAAGCAGCACTACAGGCAGTAGAGATACAGTGAACGTATTTTACACATTGGCACAGCAGGGACATGAAAATCCAGCGTGAAAATTCCCCATCCATGATGCCTGTAACTTCTAGTGGTCTGAGTGTTGGACAGTAGGTGTCACCATTACCCAGTCACAACTTTCCCTGCGTGCTGGATAGCTCTGAGTACAAAGTAATTTCACCAAAAACTTTAAAAGCATACGAAAAATTATTAGCAAAATCTAAGCAGAGGTTGTACAGTGTATTTTTCACTGAACAAGTGACTGCAGTTTCAAAAATACCCTGGCATGTGGGCAGAGAACATCAAAACTTGCAACAATTGTTTTACATTTAAGAGGAGTCACGTGAATAAAGTGCACTGTGTAATCCTCAGTATTTATTTTCCATAAAGCATTTGGTATGTCCTTCAGATGTATACAACTTCAAAAAAATGTATTATTAGTGTATTATCAATATTGCCTAGCTAGGCACTAGGCAGCTGTATGTGGTGGTTCACAAAGTTTTTGTCTTAGAGAAGAATTACACCAGAAATTCTCAGTTTCTGTAGAGACAGTCCCATTCCTCAGCCTCAAAAATCCATCTCATAATAGGTGGAAGTAGGAAACCACCAGCCAGATCACAAGTGTCCATGCTGTACATTCCAGAAACAAATGTAACTTGATCAATAAATATTTTCTGGAAGATATCATTTTTTAGAATTTAATATTTTTATTTATTTATATAGGACATCATAAACATAGTTCACAGACTTGCAGATTTATTCATTTCAGATAAGTGAACATTTTTCAATTGCTGAAAAACATCCAATCAATGCAGAGGTGACGTCATAGGAAAAAAGTGGTATGAAGACTATGAATTAATGAATGATGGAATGGTAAAACAGGCCAGAATTACAACAGAGTACAAGAGAAAAGAGAAGGGAATGAGTCATAAAAACACAAGGAAAGATCAGAACCTGGGTTTCAACAGTCTCAGAATCTAATCACCATATCCCAGAAAAAAACTGATCTGGATTCCTGGCTTGACAAGGAGTATTTAATGTAATGCCTTTAAAGTAATACCCTTAAGGAGATAGAGCTCACAAGTAAAGTCAAGCCTTTTTTGGCAACTGGTTGTGTTTAAATTCCAGATTCAATTAGTTAGGCATATCTGGCCAGATGCGAATATACTCCTGCTGGACTGTGTTAATTCTGCATATATAACAGTCAGCAATTTGCTCCATGGACATTAAGCAATTTATTCCATGGACTCATTTGCTTGCTCTGCTTGTGTCTATCAGAATCACAGCTGCTATCACTAGTGAGCAGTCTGCTGAGTGAAGGTCCAGGGAAGAGAACCCACATTGATATACAGCCTAATAGAAGTCATTAATGGTTTGGAAACATATTTGTAAGTGTGTACTGAAATGACGATCAGAGAAAAAAAATCAGCAGCGGCAGAGAACAAGAAGGTCAGCTCTTGTTTTATATAAATCAGTGTGAAGTACAGACTCACGAGATTATGCAGGAGGAGAAAAAACCCAAGGGAAAAGCCACCATACGTGCTTCGAAGGAATCAAAACACTGTAGGTTTTGTTACATCAGAAGGCATTTTATTTTTTAAAAAAATCTTCTATTGGAATCTGTCATGCAAAAAGCTCCAGCATAAACTGTAAGTTGTTAAAAAGTCAATGCTCTGATATTTCACTTGAAGACATGGAAAGAGCTTTGATACCACAGTAGATATTCGCCTTTGTTGCTCCAAATTCTGCTATCTGCACAAGTGAGAAAATGGGTCACCTACTATGAGCCTTGACGTAAGAGTGTCTTAGTCATTGACTTATAATGCTGAAAAGGATGACAACGCTACTTGTATTGGTGTTGGACTGTTTTTCTGCCCTGCTACAGAAATGTGTAAACTTACCAGTAATTCGGTTTTCAATTTCCCCTTGCATCTGTAGGGAGTCCACATAAATGGTCCTGTTTCCAATGATTCGTGCACACGCAATTCCCCTGTATGGCTGACAGAAGCCATCTTCATGGTAATCTTCTCTGCAAAAGACAGGATAGGATTGTATAAGCGGATGTCTAGGATTGTATAAGGCAATGAGTTTTTACAAAACATATCCTTATAAAAGGAAAAGAGCCCAAAAGACTGTAAATCTGAAACTGTTCCGTTCCCCAGGTGCAGCTTTCTCTGCCAGCTCTCTCTACACCATCTCAGAAGTATTAATGAGGCACCCTGTAAATAGCTCTATAGAGAAAAATGTACAACAAAAACTCAGATTAATTTAAAAATCATACGCTAATAGTAACAGAGTTGGACAGATTTGCCTGCTGAAAATCTGTTAGACTGAGACAATAACATAGATCTTTTTACATGTTCCCATGCACTTTTGGCATCTAACTGCACCCCGTACAACTAAGCAAACGGTTCTCTTCTTCCACCTCATTCTCTCCCTTTCTTCGTTTCCTGCTGTAGTGAACAGCAGAAGAAACCTTGCCAAGCTTTAATTAAAATAAGAAATAATTTTGAACTCTGAGTTAGGTAAACAGAATGAAAAGTAATCAAGGTTTTAACCTCTTTTCCTCCTCTCCCTGGACGGAGTCAATGCCAAATTCCTCTTCCTACGTATAATTTAATTCAATTGCATTACTTTTGGGGCCAAGTTCAATTCCCTTACATCATTGTAAATATTTTTGCACAAGAGAACTAGCCTAAAGGCTCAGTGGTTCAACACAGAATCCTCAGAGCCCAAGTAAATAACACAGAGCAGGTCTGTAGATCTGAGCTGTCTGAGCCCTGCAGAAGGGCCCTACCCACGGAGCTCTCAGAGCCAATCTCCACCACACCACGCGTTTCCTCTGGTCCAGCACAGCCCCTGCACCAGGATGCACGAGCTTGATGGATTCACATCACTCCCCGCACGATGTACTGAATGAAGGCATAAAACATGATCTGGAAAATCACCATGCTGGGGTAATCCTAGGATACCCCCAAACTTATTCATCTTTCCTAATGGACAGTTCCAAAGTCTGAGGTTCCCCTCCAATATTTGCAGTATTACTCCAACACTCCCCTGCACTTTGTGCCTTATTTATTATCTTCAGATATTATGCATTTTGGCTGCACACGTTTCCATTTCTCTCACAAATATCTTCATGCTTTCTGCTCAGCGTGTTGCATGAACAGGGCAGGGGTGTCAGTGAAATTGTGTAAAACCACACAACTTCAGGTGGGCCAAATCAGCACTAAAACCTGCTGTCTGGCAGCAGCTAGTGACGAGCACATCATCCAGTGCCCACACAGTGCTGACTGCAGCCTACAGTTTCTGACATCTCATTCTGTTTTAGGATCTATACGTTTTTCCTTTGCTATGTCTCCCTTGTAAAGCTCTTCAGGGAAATGTCACCTCTATTTCTTAAATTTTAAACTCCTTGGAAGTGGAGGGGTGGGCAGGGCTGTCCACGTACTGCAGCCAAAAGCTGGGACCATCAGTCATCACTCGAGAAGAAATCTCCCCTTTCCTCCTGGAGGAATGATGACTTACAGGACCTGATCCACCACACAGCTGCTAGATGCAACATGCTGATCTATGATAGGAAGTGTCCCACGCAGTTGTTTTCTAGATGTCCCTACTTTACTACCGCAGTGTGATTGTTACTTATAAAACAACATTTTCTCTGCAAAAGCTCGAACAAGTTCTGCTTCCAGAAAGATAGGCAATTTGTCTATTACAGCGGACAAAGTAAAGGAGGAGTCTTTCTGGATCAATTAATTGCTGCTGTGTAATTCTTTCACACTCACAACAAAACCTCTAATTTTGCAATCGCTGCATCATGCCTGAGGGCACAAAAATATCAAAGCACTTTTTCTGTGCCTGTTTTATGATCCTTGACCACCTCAGTAGGAAGCCAGCAATTGCCATAAGGGGCTGAATGGATACGAAACCCCTATTTGACCTCTTTCTTGAGAGTAGATTCATACCCCTATCCTGCAGAACAAAGTCTGCAATGTATCTAAATGAAACCGTACCTCACACTTCAACTCTCTGTGCAGGCTTCTCCTGCCAGCACACGCAAAAAAAATCTATAAAAACTAGCATGGGTTTGGTGACAAAAGCAGTACGATCTCTTACTTAGCTTGGTTTATTTATTTCTGTCAAGAACTTCTAAATACAGCTTAGATACTATATATAAACACATATGCTCCCCTCTCTCATGTTATAGTCAACTGCTGATTAAACTAAACTGGATATGACCATTACCATGGAGGCAAGCAAAAGTAAACAGTAACCTGATGTCAGATACTCTGACTGAAGCAGAGCTCTTGCTCTACGTGTATCTTTGCCAAGCCAGGCCACTCAGCACATAGAGCATGGCCAGTGCTACTGATGGAGGAGAAGAAGTTTTGTCTTTTGAGCTAAATAGCTGGTTTTGACATAGTTGTTTTTGACAGAGCGGCAGTAACGGCAGGATGAACAGTCTCCTTACAGATTGCTCTTTTCCCTCTGCAGCACGCAGACGCAGCACGTGGCAAAGTGTTTGCAGCAAAAAGCAAGGTGGGGGAAATCTGATCAAATGGCGCAGGAGCAGCGTGCTCAGTTCAAACAGAAGGGTTTGGAACCATGTGCTGCTTTGATTCATGCTCTAAACCATATGCCAGCAATTCAGTTGCTGATTAGAGCAAGAGTTAAAAGCTGCTGAAAATAGGCAGAAATACCGACTCTTCAATTTCCTGCTCCTTGAGCTGTAAAGTCTGCTCTGATCAAGAACCCTGGTAAAAGCAGAAATCTGACTCCATGAGAGGAACTGAGAGGAGCTCAGTCTATCCCACTTGCAGGAATCTTACAAGGTCACTGCCATAGATACTGTTTTACTGTAGTTTCCTTCTCAGTGTTTCACAAGGGCATTACCTTCTCTCACTAGTAGTTTTCTTCCATTTTTATATAACTATTTTTTTAAAAGCAGAATCAGGAGCATCTATGTGTCAACTTACAATTTCATCTTTGCTGAAAGACTGTTTCAAGGACAGGTCAGCTGGAACATGAATTGTCACAGCGCCCAGTTGGAGTGCATTCGTATAACAGATGTTCTCCCTCCAAGAGAACTCTCCTCCCACCAGCCTGTCAGGTGTTTGACCCGGCTCTGGGTTTAAAAGCGAGGTTGTAAGAGATCTGACTAAACAGTTCTGACGACACCAAGCTGAGTGGTGCAGATAACATGTTAGAAGGAGGGGATGCCATCCAGAGGGACCTGGACAAACTTGAAAGGTGGGCACATGTGAACCTAATGAGATTCAACACAGCAAAGTGCAAGGTCTTGCACTTGGATCGAAGTAATCCCAGACATGTATACAGACTGGGAGAAGAGATCCTGACAGTAGCCCAGCTGAGAAAGACCTGGGGGTCCTGGTGGACGAAAAACTGACCATGAGCCAGCAGTGTGCTCTTGCAGCTTGGAAGGCCAACGGTATCCTGGGCTCCATCAGCAGAGGGGTGGCAGCAGGGACAGGGAGGGGATTGTCCCTCTCTGCTCTGCCCTCGTGAGGCCCCATCTGCAGCACTGTGTCCAGGTCTGGGGCCCCCAGTACAGGAAAGACGTGGAGCTGTTGGAGAGGGTCCAGAGGAGGCCACAGAGATGCTCAGAGGCTGGNGGGGGTTGGAACCTGATGGTCCCTGGGGTCCCTGCCAACCCAAGTTATTCTATGATTCTATGATTCCATTCCTAAAACCCCAAATTCTGTTTCCTAGGATGAATGCCATCCATTAGTTTTCCAGACTCAGACAGTAATATTACATCAGACCAATATAGTCAAGAACCAGGTTTTCTAAGATAAAGCTAAAGCAGGAAAACCTTCTATTTAGAGAACAAACAAATAAAAGTAGTATCAGTGTTTTGTTTTTATATACAATGTAGAGTGTGCCTAAGATTAACTGTGCTTACCAGGCCTGGATACTTCAGCAGGAGCCAAGCACTACAAACCTACAAGTTCCTACCACACAGACACCCAGTTAAACACAGCATGCCTCTAGGTTTGTGGACGGAAGAAACATGTATGAAATGGAAAATGGAACAGACAGAAACATAAAAGAGTGACGAAGACTCCGTGGCACAGTGCCTATTGAATCTTCTCCTTATGACAGAAAGTGTAAATTCCAGGGACATGTAGGTCTGTAAAGGAAGCTTTGGAAGTCCTAGGGGCCTCTGAATGGGAATAAAACCCAGCACACATGGCTGGGGCTCTTTAGAAAGAGAAATCCCACAGACAGTTTGCTCCCAGGCCTGGTGGTTTTGAGCCACCAGCTGATGAGATGGATACTGTGGTGTAGGACATGCTCTCTGCTTAGATACCCCTCAGGCCCTGAGGATGGGCTGCAAAAAGCAGCAGCTCTGCATTAGATAGTTTGAAAGAAGTAGTGCTAAGGACTAACGGCTTTCTTTACCTGCAAGCTGTACCATGTAACAGCTGCACCAGAGGTCATGCAAAAAAAACATGCTCAGGTGAAGCTGTCCTCCAGAAGCACATGCAGACAAGTCCAGGGGTGCTGCATGCGTTGCAAAAAGCACTGCGCACTGCTACCCCCTGGCAGTGAGCATTGCTTCAGTTTCAGAGGTGACACACAAAGAACACCCAACAAAAGGCCAGGAAAGAGAACACCTAGGAAACAAAGAGGCTTTTCTGAATGGAAAATTCGAAATGCTGAAAGAATACATCTGTGTATAATACACTATATGAGATCTATGTAACACAAACTATTGTACGCAACTGTCACAGCTGAGTAGGCCAGAGGGCATATGGAACAAAAAAGTCCCAGTAAATAAAAGGCAACTATGGAAACTGTTCAATATTAAGATCGTCTTGTGAAGCACACGAGGCTAATGAGGGCTTTCAGCGTGTATTTCATGTTCCTGTAAACACAGTGAGAAGAGACCTGCTATCTTTGCTTGCAAATGTAGAAAGAACTTGAATGCACATTTAGCGTGATGGCTGATGAAGGTAGTTGTGAAAGCGGAGCTGAGAGGTATTCGAGGTGCTGCTTGTTTGCCAGTAAGGTACTGTTTTTCTGACTGCCTCCCACGACCTTGACTTCAAAAGACTAAGTGAAACGTTGAACACTTTTCCTGATAATAGAACAGCACTGTGCATCAGTTGGAAAGGGGAACTCAAATCCTCCAGAAAACTCAGAAAGGGGAATTTTGACTTAGAAACTGAATAACGATTCATCAGGGGGAAAAAAACCTGACAGCAGAGAGGCCACCAAAAAAGCTTCTGCTGACAGGCTATTTTATAACGTAGTCAGTAACTTAGGTTATTCATTGTAATTAATCCAGTATTGGTATATAAAATAAGGGAGGCCAACACCAGCATTGTATCGATTCAGATTAAAACGTAAGCAAGCCCAGTGAATTCCCTATAATGATTGTTAACCACAATGATTAACTACCACTAAAAGTAAATAAAAATAAGTTCTGGCACAGGAGCAAGCTGGAGAAGGGGGAAATAAACAACTTGCAGTAAATGAAGTAGTAGTTAAGAAAAACAACTGAAACTGAAGGCTTTGCACCTATTCTAGCACCGAAAGCTATATTCAAGTAGCTTCCTAAGATGAATTTTTGAGATTCCATAGAAAATAGTATGACAAATCTTCTGGTGAGCAATTATTCTGTATGTAAAATTAAAAAATCATTTGTTCAAAATAAGTTCTTTGCATTTAGTCAAAAACATAAATTCACCAATTTTCTGATTACCAACTTCTTAAGTCCACTTCGTGATTTTGAACCAAGTAACAAGACAAAATTCTTGAAGGTTCAAGTCAGATAGTCAGATTCAACAAATGTAAAAAAAAACCTTAAATATCAGTCCACACTTTTAATAAAGCTTTTTAGACTTTTATTAAAAAGTTGGTTAGAATTTTAATTTGAGGGGAATTTGTTTTAAGATATTCAAATAAGCTTAGAAGTTATTTAGAAGGACCTTCACTAGCAGGAATTACTGGGATTTGTTTAGTGAAAGAGAGACAAATCGCACTAATGTGTGTGAAGGGTGTTGCAAAGTGCTGCAATAAAACATCAGGGATTTCTGTCTTTAATGCATGTGTATAGCCATGGTTTGTTTACACTGCACCTCAAACAGGGAACTGCTAGAATCCGGCACTGCAATCCTTGCAATTTGTTCCCTCTGCTCCTGATATATCATATCATAGCGTCAGGGCCCTTACTTGACTCACAAGGGGATCACTTTTCAATAGCTAAAATGAGTTCACATGCCATAGCATCCACTACCTCCCACTAAAACAGCTCGCCGAGAAGATCTAGAGAGAAGAGAAACATATTACCTTTATCGTATGTTGTCTCATTTCTATACAATTCTACTCCTCTCAAAAATACAGTGATCTATATTACTGTTATTGTAGAAAAGTACTTGGTACTTCCAGGTCAGTTTTCTATATTTGAGTTTCTGAGACAACATGAAAGAAAAGCATGTTTTTTATTCAGTTCTTGTTTCACCATGAAAAGTGTTGTCTTTGGAAGTAATAGTTGCAACAGGCTGTAACGTTGCTCCTTCTCATAGACTTCCCATTGTAGCAAGGAGATCAGTGGGAGTTACACTACTGACTTGTGAAGCAACAGGACTAGGGTATAAATATTTGATGGGGGGGAAATAATCGGATTTTTTAAAAGTCATATTGCCTGAGCTGTTCATTGAGAAGGGTTGGGCTGACACCAGCTGCTCCTGATGTCACCCATGATTTCTGCCTATGCAGAAACACGCACAGATGAGTTGGAGGCTTCAGTGAACTTGCCAAAACACAGATGTACAGTAAAGCATTAAAAAAAAAAAAAAAAGCACCAACACACTTGCAGAATTCACACTTGCTGCATCCCACCTGAAAAAGCCAAGGAGTGAAAGGATGGTAGGGAGAAGTTTGGTGCTGCAGCAGGGCCCTGCCTAGCTGGAGGCACCTCTGGCCAGCACTGTGGGGAGTGGCATGTGCTCCTTGCTCTACCTGTTCCCGTGCTCTGAACAAACAGCTTCATCCTCTGACCAAAGGTCTATCCGTAGCTGACCCACCCTTCCGGCACACAAAACCATTTGTTTGCTCATTTTCACCAGCATCTAAAGATCAGCACTCTTGGGATAACAGAAAATAGCCATTAAAGTAGTTAAAACCTCAAAGAGACATCAATAAAGTACAAGATGGATATAAAAACTTTCTCTGTGCGCTAAAGGACTGCAATAAATAGTATCAGAAAAGGAGTTTAGTGTTAAAAAGTCAAAAAGTAACAGGTGGGGAATTTGTATATATAGTCATAGCTGAGCTGAAGTCAATGGACCTCTGACAATTTACACTCACCAGGGATATGGCCCGTGAATTTTGCCAGATGCTCACTGAGTTTAACAACAGCCCCCAAAAGTAAGATTCCCCTATATCTGCAGCTCAACTTAGATAAATACTAATGAGTACCATTTATTTTTGTGCTTTTTATCAAATAAAACAAAACTGACAGAAAACCTAAAAAAAAATAATTAGTCACATTGCACAGAGCAATTGTGCTGAGTTTGATTTCAGTATTTATCTGCTAGTTCCTAAGAAGTATGTTCACAGAATCACAGAATCACAGAATTGCAGGGGTTGGAAGGGACCTCAAGAGATCATCGAGTCCAACCCCCCTGCCAGAGCAGTTCCCTACAGCAGTCACACAGGTGGGCGTCCAGGCGGGTCTGGAATATCTCCAGGGAAGGAGACTCCACAACCTCCCTGGGCAGCCTGTGCCAGGGCTCCGGCACCCGCACCATGAAGAAGTTCTTCCGCATGTTGGTGCGGAACTTCCTGTGCTCCAGCTTAAGGCCATTGCCCCTTGTCCTGTCCCCACTGACCACCGAAAAGAGGTTCCCCACCTCCATTTGCCTCCCACAACTAAGATACTTATAAACATGGATCAGGTCCCCTCTCAGCCTTCTTTTCTCCAGGCTGAACAGACCCAGCTTACTGAGCCTCTCCTCATAGGGGAGATGCTCCAGGCCCTTTATCATCTTTGTGGCCCTCCGCTGGACTCTTTCTAGGAGGTCCCTGTCTTTCTTATACAGGGGAGCCCAGAACTGGATGCAGTACTCCAGCTGAGGCCTGACCAGGGCAGAGTAGAGGGGAAGGATCACCTCCCTCGACCTGCTGGCAATACTCTTTTTAATGCACCCTAGGATCCCATTGGCCTTCTTAGCCACCAGGGCACACTGCTGGCTCATGGCCAACCTGTCATCTACCAGGACCCCCAGGTCCCTCTCTGTAGAGCTCCTCTCCAGCAGGTCGTCCCCCAGCCTGTACTGGTACATGCGGTTATTCCTCCCCAGGTGCAAGACTCTACACTTGCTTTTGTTGAACCTCATCAGGTTCCTCTCTGCCCATCTCTCCAGCCTGTCCAGGTCTTGCTGAATGGCAGCACAGCCTTCTGGCGTGTCAGCCACTCCCCCCAGCTTCGTGTCATCAGCAAACTTGCTGAGGGTGGACACAATCCCCTCATCAAGGTCATTGATGAAGACATTGAACAGGACTGGACCCAGCACCGACCCCTGGGGAACACCGCTAGTTACAGGCCTCCAGCTGGACTCTGTGCCGTTGATCACTACCCTCTGAGCTCGGCCAGTCAGCCAGTTCTCAACCCACCTCACAGTCCACTCATCTATCCCACATTTTCTCATCTTTGCTATCAGGATGTCATGGGAGACAGTGTCAAAAGCCTTGCTGAAATCAAGGTAGATGACATCCACTGCTCTCCCCCCATCTACCCAGCCAGTGATGTTATCATAGAAGGCTACCAGGTTGGTCAAACATGATTTCCCCTTGGTGAATCCATGCTGACTACTCCTGATAACCTTCTTCTCTTCCAATTGCTGGGAGATGGCATCCAGAACAAGCTGCTCCATCACCTTTCCAGGGACAGAGGTGAGGCTGACTGGCCTGTAGTTCCCTGGATCCTCCTTCTTGCCCTTCTTGAAGACCGGAGTGACATTGGCTATCCTCCAGTCTTCAGGCACTTCTCCCGTTCTCCAAGACCTGTCAAAGATGATAGAGAGCGGTAGGGCAATCACATCCGCCAGCTCCCTCAGCACACGCGGATGCATCCCATCAGGGCCCATGGATTTGTGCACATCCATCCCAGCCAGACGCTCCCGGACCATCCCCTCCTCAACCAGAGGGAAGCTCTTCTCAACCGGAGGGAAGCCCTCCATTTTCCGGACTCTATCACACATCTCCAGGGATGGGGAGTCCCGAGGAGGAGTCTTAGAAGTGAAGACTGAAGCAAAGAAGGCATTCAATATCTCCGCCTTCTCAGCATCCTCCGTTGTCAGGACACCCCCCTCATCCAGCAGCATGTTGTGAACTGAAACTCTGAATTCAATGTCCAAACAGAAAAGTACAATTAATCTTTATTCCATTGATTCTACTGAATGATGAATTTGTTAATCATAGTATTCAAGGCAACATTTTAAACCAGGTAATAAATAAAGCAATTCATTGACATTTCATTAGTGAAAACGCAGCTGCAAATGGACTTTGCGACAGAGTAAAGAAAAATAAGTTGTTCAGGCTTTTATGGTTGCTGTATGTATTTCAGAAAAGGCTTCATAGCACCAAAAACGTTGCTGTTCTCACCTACAGCATCCACACAGAGATGCAGAGACATGGGGGGCTATTACTGACGAAGCCTGGGTAAAGGAATCCGAGTGGCTCCAGAGTTACAGGTTCTACCCATCAGCCAGCACGGAGGCACTGAACGAGCAGCAACAGCTCCAGCTTTTGGAACATCTGCTTCATCCCTTAGAGGAAAGCCCTTTGTCAGGAGACAGAAGATGAAGAATTTTGACATTTGTAATGCAGATTGTCCATCATGAGGATGAAAGAAGCAAAGCTAAACGAGGGCATCTGCTTTATAAATTTCCGCAAGGAACAGGAGATTGTTCCTGGACGCATTACCAGCCGTAATCCTCTGACTACCACAAGTAACTGCAAATGAATGAACTGCTTCTCTCTACAAACTCTTTGTCAATGTATTTTAATTTACTGACATGGTATTGTTGTAAATTTTCCCACTGCTTTCATAGGTGTCAACATGGGGGGACAAAATCTTGAAATCACAAGTCAGCTGGAAATCCAAGGAAGGCTGCCTGTCTGCTTTGCTGAGAACTGGATATTTTTAGCAGAAACATCTCTGTTACTGTTAGGGTTACTGAAGAATTTTAAGAAGAAAAAGCTTCAGAAAGCTGATTTCAGCTTACAGGAGCATGGACAGCCCTTGTAGCATTCCAGCTATTTGCATGCCAAAGAAACAATCAGTCTCCCCCCCTACTTTTTTCCTTTAAAAGCAAGCTATCTTTCCTGGTGTGTTATGACTGTGTAACAAATTCTCTCTGTCTGACATCCCTGGGGAGGATCTGTAGGACCAACGAGCCTTCCACAGAGCCTTTAACAAGCAGCTCCCTGTTTCTCCCACCGCCAGAAAACAGACTTCTTCCTCTCATTTTATCTTTCCTTTTCATTCTATGCCACCCTCAGATCCAAAAAGGTCTTGGAAATGTTATTGTATTGCTCATTACTTTAAAACTGAAATTGACATAATTTCATATGAATGCCTGTTTAAGAAAGGCTGGAGGTAGAAAGTCTTGAGAGAAATGAAGACGAAGAAAATAGTCAAAAAAACAGCTATACAAACCCAAGGAGAAAAGGGCTACAAGAAAGCCAACAGAATATTCTAAAAAATAAAATAAATATGAATTTATTATACCATGGAAATGCTTCAAGTCCTTTTTTTCTTTTTTTTTTTTTTTAAATGATGAGAAATACAGTAGTTTTCTGTGAAGTATTTCTTATCTTTTTTAACAAAAGTAAATAAATTCAAAGATTGTTGTAAAAAATGGTTTAAAATCACTTTTAATTGAAAATTCTTTCAGAATTGAAAATGTTTTAGCTGGGCAAATCCAAAAATGAAAAGAGCCATATGAATATACCTTTTTCTTCTTTCTTCCTTTTTTTTTTTTTTAAACATAACAAAGACAATTTTGCCATTTCAGCTAGCAGAGAGGTAACATGTCTGATAGCAGAAATTATCTACTATAAATTCAAGGTTACATAATTGTATGTATATATAAGTATTAATATCCAGAGTCCTTCACAGATCATTTCTGTTAAAACTACAGAAGCACTATTTTTTCACAGTTACTCTGAACTTCATAGAAAAAAATGGAGCTGAAATTTTGCCGAGATCAAAGCTAATTTATTTATTTATTTATTTATTTATTTCAACTTCAAAAGACATGGCTCAGGTGTTTTGAAAAATGATCCTGAGAAAAATACTATTTTTCTCTTTATGAAAAAAATTCAAAAAGCTGAAACCAAACCAAAACCACTACCAGGAAAAAGAGCAGCCATTTGCTTGCAGTCCTATCACGTTCCTGTGCTACTGAGCAGACACCTGAGGCTTGCTGGGACGGGCCTGCTGCTGTTCCCATGGAACTCTGGCCAAATCTGTCCAGCCTGTACGTCACTTCCATCCTCTTGTGCTCAGCCCAGCCCATGAGGGCACAGCTGATAGCTGCTGCAAATGCTCAACCTACTGCAAGCTTTGCAGGGTGTGTGAGAAAATAAAAAGTTTGGCACCCATGTCAGGGCTGGTGCCCAAGGTTATATGAGGCAATGGCAGGAGGAGATTGCTGCGGGCCCAGGAAGGCAGGGGTATGGGAATGGGAGGAGGGAGCAGGCTGGGGGAGCAGGAGGGGGCCACCACCGGAAGGGCACACAGTCCTTAATCCGGAGCAAAATCTAGTATTTTTTGTCTCTCACTATTCCCTTCCATCAACGTATACCTGAGCATGTGTCTCCTGCTCTGGGCCGGTCTGTCCCGAAGGCAGCGGCCTACTATAACAGCTATCCGCCCATCGGCTGGCTCCGGAGACTGAGGTCTGGCTGGTACGGACAAGGAATCCAGACCTCACAAAATAATTCTGGCGTGCCATCATAGTTCTGCATAATAGGATTGTTGATTTTCTCCAAATTAGGAAACTAGCTTTTTCTACACAGGAAATTCTATGCCAGTTACAGTCAAGTCCTCTGCAGTTCTCAAGAAGAGAAACAGAACTGGGCTCCCCTTCCCAGCCACTGGAAGAGGGCAGAGCAACATCTGTGGGGCTGGTGGCACAGCACCCTGAAGCACCCAGCTGCTGGGAGGCTCTGCATCCAGCCAGCCCTCATGCAATCCTAAACGATAATTTCCCCTTACTTTTCTTCCTTTAAACTCAAAACCACTTACAGAACGTTTATCACAGCTCAGTTCAGTTCTCCGATCTTCATTTTTCCTACTCATAAACTATTAACGACTGAAGGGCTTTTTTTAATTAAAATCTTCCCAAAAATATAATAATAATGGATACTGCATTGTATCTCAGGCAAAGCAAAATGGTTCACATTCAAAATTCACAGTAAGTTTGTTTTCTGACGCCACGCATAGGATGCTACACAAACATTAGTACTCAATAGGATGTGATAGCAATTCTAGCAGCACCACAGCTCCATCCATTAATCTAATCAGGATTAACATGAATAAATTCATTGATCAAAACAAACAGAGAAAACTCAATTAGGAAATCAAACGTGTCTCCTAAGTTTAGCATGTCAAGATTTAGCTCCTGATGCTTGAAAACTACGATGTCATGAATATGGATATATTTGTCAGCCTGAGTGATAGGAAACTGACAAGTGATCACTCACTGCATTGTCTTGAAACTACTGAGCATTAAGAATATGCTTTCAAGTAACAAGTAATAAACTGTAATCTATTACAGAAGGAATTAGAAAGGCAGTCTGCACTCTGCCTACTCAAAGCACAGCTTTGTTCCTGCATTAAACTATTTTCTTATACCACTCAGTGCTGAGGCAGACTTTTTGTTTCTCAGGGGAAACTTAAAATTATCACTGCATGTGTTTCCCTTACTCCTCTGCTCATTGCTTTGCAATCCGAAACAACTTCATTGGTATGACATGGAAGAAAAAACGTTTTTTTTCAAGCTTATTTTGCAAAATTGTCAGATGAAAATACCAGGATTTCTATATGCAGGTCAGGCTGCTGAGACTTACTTGTTCCACTGTGCTGAAGAGACTGATTTTCCAGTTTGAAGGAAAGCATGGTAAGGTGGGTGGAAACCGTAAGAAAAGCTGTAGGGCAGGCATGTCCAACCCGTGGCTGGCACAGCCCATAATGCAGCCCAGCCCTGCTGACACTGGGCCATCATGGTGGCCTGGCCTGGCCCAACTCGGGCCTGCACCCATCGCTCAGCGCTGTCCGAGTTGCAGCCAGGGCACGGGTTGGGCACAATGCAGAGCTAACTCCAGTTATGCAAATAATTTTGTGCATTCTGATACATTGGCTAAACACTGTCCTGTGCACGGTGGGTAATATGCAGCCTTTCTTTCTGTTGTGATAAAGGAATTTGAGAATAGGTTTCAAGTCTGTGGAAAAATCATTGATTTTTTGGTATATATGCGACTCCAGTTTCAGTTGACAGAAACACAGTACCTGCAAATTCTCAAATGTATAGTTTCAAACAGACATTCAACTCAAAGAAAAATTTGCTCGTGTCCCTTCACCAGACTTTTGTAAGACCTGTCTTACCAGAGAAACATACCCCTCGCTTCACAACCAAGCCTTATTCATGTCATCACTGCTTTTTGGCAGCATGTGTATTTGTGAATAACTATTTGCAAGAGTGAAGTACAGGAAGATTAAAATTTCCACAAAAATCTCTGATGAACGCCTTGAGAACTCGCTAGGAATTGCTACCACTGCCACCGAGCCTGACTGACGCATTAGTTTCACAGAAAAGGTCAAATCTCCCACTAGCTTTATGTTTTTGTTGCCTTTTTAAAGTTTTAATAAAAAATATATTCAATAAGTTCTGTTAGTTGTATACACTACTTATATAATATATTTTATATGCAGCCTGAGAGATTCCTCTTCACTCAATACAGCCAAGGCAAAATTTAGGGGACATGGACACCCATGCTTTAGGGGGAATAAAAGTATCTCTGTGTGTGTGAGCACACAGGTTTAAAAACAAACTTTGTGGTACACCAAATATTGTTTGTCCCCCACATAAAGCAATCCTTCTCCTCTTTTGCCTTATTATCAGATTTATCAACATGAGAAATGGGACACTTACGACTGACTTTTCTGAGAAGCATGAGAGAGACTGTGGATAAGAGCTGCTTCTTGCAATTGCATTTTTCGAAATTTCAGATTTCAGTCTTAAAAAAGCAGTATCAGTTTAAAAGAGCCGACCTCCCTGCTATTTCTTCTGTCACACACTGTTATTTAGTTTTGATGGGAAATGTTTAGATTTTATCAGTTTATGCCATCTGTTTCACCTTTTCTCAAGTGCTTTAATTGCATCTATAATTTGTTTGTCTTTTTCAGGCAGAAACAGAGAACAAAATAATACAAAAGGTAAGGAAAAATTAACTATAAAGCTATAAAAATTGAAAGGATGATTTATGGCGTGGTGTTACAACATTAGCTCATTTTGTTAAATTGCCTACTTTTCATTAGAATAGTGTTCTTTTACCTTTGTGCCTAACTACAATATTCACCCTTTCCTTGTATGCACTTAGAAGCCATTCAGTGTCCTAAGGAGCTCTAATTAAACTCAGTGTGGCATCAAATGCTGACAGGAAGTCTCACGGACATAGAACTGTCCTTTTGTAGGACATACAATAAATACTTTGAGAGTCATTTAAGCTACTGAAGGAAGGAGAGAAGGGGAGGGAGAGAGGGAGGAAGTAAAATCAAAACAAACTGAAGATCCCTAGTTATATCAGGGATGTCCAACAGCTGCAGAAACTGCTTGCCAAGAGCCCAAGGGCCATTACTACTCTGAATATCAATTTACATAAATCCTTAAAAGGATCAACAAATGTCTTATTTTGCTTACAAGTTCTATGGCAGTTTAATGTAAATTGTTTCCCTGAGCTGCCCAAACCTAGGCACCTGCTGCTGATCTTGAATTTGCTGGAAGAGGGCACGTTGGGGTCACACTTTTACAAACTCAGAGCTCTATGTGGCTCTTGACCGCACATGCACATCTCAGGGTCTCTGCAGAGCAGAAAGGAGGCTGTCCCAGCCCACAGGCTGCGGGCAAATTCCCCTACACAAACATCAGCTGTCTTTAATGTCCACCTATAAGCTAAATTTCTACATTTTGGAAAGCAGCTCTCTTAGGAAAGAGAACATTCTTGTGCTTTGGTGTACCGCCTGCTGGATCCCCATGTATGAAAACAAAGGGGTACGCACTACGCTTACGACATTGCATGGTCCACTCTTTTGAAAGTATCTTGACTGCACAGCTATCACAAGCGGGAGGGTGCTTCCCCAAATTTAACCCTAAGTTAGCTTAACTGTAAGAGCAGACAGAAGTGTGATTAACTGCTTCTTCTTCCTAGGCTATTTAGAAGCCTTGGCCAGAAGCAGGGAAGTCCCGTCGGGATACCCTCACAGCAGTGCAGTGCAGAACAGCTGTATTACACCATAAGGCTTAGGAGCATTTGATTTCTACAGCAAGGCAGAGAAGGTACAGCTTTTCTGGAGTCTGATTCTGCTCACCTTTGCACGTTAGGCATGTCTTTGTTTTGGGGGGTTTCTGAACGATTTAGATTAGTGAGCATAGCAGAATGAAACAAAACATTAACCATCCTTCAATGTTCTCTGCCAGATTCTTTCCTTTGCTCTTTCCTTCCTTTAAAAGTAAGGAAAAGGCAACCACTCACAGTAGTTTCTTCAGATAACAAGCTGCAGGTACACAGACACTGCGTTCAGCTCTTGGCCTCACGTGCACATCCATCCGAGTCACACCGGGTAAGACAGACTCCAGGCTGTGAAAGACCTCACCACTGCCCTGCAGAGCAGAAAGGAGGCTGTCCCAGCCCAGAGACACTTGTGATCGCTCCACAGTGCTAAACACAATAGTTTAAATCAGTTAATTTTGTAAGTCCATGTTGAATCTGTACTTCTATTGCTCTATAATACAGATGTTTCGCTATTTATTTGCTGAAGATTAGAAAATATGTAAACGGAAGATCAAAGCAGAGCAGATAACATAATGTGGAAGAAGCCAGGATCTGGTGTGGTGCAAAGTAACCCAAACCAGTACTCCTGCCTTGCATTACACATACTCTGCATTTTTCATGAGGAGAAAAAAAAAAAAAAAGATATTTTTCAAAACCACACAAGTAGGAGGAGAACAAAAATTTCTCAGTTTCCATTATGAGACAGCTAACTGCACTTCTTTTGAGTGTATGCTACGGCTCTGGACACAACAAATGTTCCAATACATACTAATTTGTTAGACTATAATTATGAGCCCTACTAGGATACTACACAGCTAGAATGAAAAACAATCACTATACCAAAAATTACACTTTAAAGAAGATAAGACAGAAATACAGCATGAAAAAAACAAGCGTGACGGTGGGTTCACTGAAGCCTTTTGTCCACTACAAACTTCTGGTCTCAGCCTGGACAATTTGCTGAAGAACATTTAAACAGGTGGACCAGTAGATCTGAGGTGGCCAATCAAAATTCCTTGACGGGAGACCCAGCCACACACCAAGGTGAAATACAGCCACCCCTCTGGCCCTGAAATTAAAAAGAAAAGTGACATACAGGGGCTAGAAGGGAGCTGCAGCGTGTTCCAGCCAGATCCCCAAATTGGATTGTCAGGGAGCCAGGAAATCTGCCAAGGCAAACACATGCTGTTTAATGTGGACCAGCCTGAGACAATTTGTGCTCAGTTCCTTGTTTGCTAAATAGCAATAATATTCCCAGCTTTCAGGGGAGAGAACGCGCCCTAAACATTTTGAAGTGATCTGATCCCTAATAGTGGAAGGTACAGAACTTTCCAGGATTGACCATCTCCATTTGATGTAGAAGAAGCGGAGAGACAAAGGTTAAACAACTTGCTGCAATCACAAATGGAGACAGAAGCACAGCCAGAAATTGAATCCAGACCTCTAAAATTACAGTCCAGTGTTTTAACCACAAAATCCTTCTTCTTGCTTGATTAAAACAGGAAACCGAAACACAAAGTATGTGCTTATTCTCCAACTTCAACATGTTACCCCAAATATCTTAGCAAAATATATATATGCTTCAGATACGGTCATCTCAGCCAGGCATGTATTCTGCTGAAACAAAAGGCATGCACGTTTTTCTGGAGGAGTCCTGTCTCTGAACACCTGGTGCTTAGGTGTCTGAATAAATACTGCAAATTCAGATTTGAAACAGCCATGTACTGAGTACAAAAATATCCTTTTATGTGAATTTTAAGAAACATCCAGTGTGATTTACAAGATTTAAATTTTATTATCAGTGGCTGAACTGCACTGAGGCTAGAAAAGAGCTTGTACCTCTCCAAGGAAAGGAAGGAGATACAAGTGGTGCTGCTGCTGTTCAACTGTAAGGAAAGAATTCGTTCTTCTTAAAGTGTGTACCTTTAGCTTCCCAGACAGATCCAGCTAACAAAAGGACTTTTGCCCACAGCTACAGCTTTATTCCTGGACAACCTCAGACATGGGCAGCGAGGGGACCTCAGTTCGAAGCACTCCTATGTCCTACTCCCTTCCATTCTCTTTCTCAAGGTCCCATAGCCTCCTTCCTACTTACAATTACACGTAAATTTGTCACACACTGGCAGCCACCACGAGGATGTATGACCACCTGTCCTATCATGCAGAAGGTCTTCACTGGGTCACAGCAAAGGTGTGCTTTGGCTATGTGATGAAAGCGGTGGGATCCACAGACCCACCCTACTCTTGGGATTCCTCACCCGAGTTTTAACTCAGATGTTATTAGTCTTCAAAGACATTCTATTTTCAATCATTTGAAATAACAGCTTTTTTCTCATCTACAGTTCTTTTCTAATTTTTCTTCAATTGACTGAATTTTTAAATTCTTGCTACTATCCCAAACTGCCTGAATAAAACAAGTCATGCAAGCATTGCAGATTTATTCTGCATGGTTAGTAAGTCAAAAACTCCTCCCCAAAGTCATGGCAACTCCTACTTGATATGGTGCTTGTTCCTACTTGTTTCTCCTTTTAGGTGTTTGGTATAGAGGCACCAGTGATAGAAAATTCAAAACCAATCTTACTCAGCGTTCAACAAAACAAATTCCCATGCTTAGAAAGCCTTGTTTCCCTACACAGTGCTTGGAAGAAGACATTCAGCTCCTGTCATCCAGAGCAGACCAAAGTACATGCAGTGAAAGCACAGCACTTGTAACAAGAGTGCTCTTGGGCCCTCCTCACTTCTGCTAAAACTTTACCATATTTTCCAGAAGACCTCAGAGCCAACAGATTGCTAGGTATCTTCTATCCCAAGTCCCCTTCAAGGTGGCTGCATTACGGTCAGAGCCTACAGGAGGAATCTTGGCTTCAAACCAGGAATTTGCCTGATGGATAAAATTCAATCTAACTGTTCAAGTTGTGAGAAAAGTAAGCTTAACTAGTGAACATATAGTCTTCTTGGAATAATATTATCTTGTAAGGGCAGTATCTCTGGATGGCAAGGCGACTGTTTCTGCCTTCCTGCTTTCAGACTTCAGGAGATCAGCATCCATTGCTTAATTGTAAACTATGCTAAAATATCATTCTCTGATCTCTGGTAAATGGTATTTACCATTTAATCATTTCGTGTCCACACATTCATACCTTCCTGATTGGACAGAACATCTCTCTTGAGAAGGGAAAAAGTGAATAATGCTGATACAAAATACGATAGCATTGAGCAGGGAGAGAAAGGATTCCCCTTGCTGACTGGTCTTGTAGTAGAGCAGTCCTCTAGTAGAATGGCCCTTTGGACAGCAAAGGCTGGTTGGAGACCAGTTTTTTGATTTTTTAAAAAATTTTATTTCCTTTATAAACTAGTTTGTACTGGGTATTAGTATTTCCATTAATTTTAATACTTTTGATAAACGATTTGGCTAGACTGTGGTTTTCTATTTCTATAGAAACACCTCCATATCTTTCTGCAGATATAAACCCCCACAGAAGATAAAGAAATGAAAACAAGAAACAAAAACAAACCACAACATAAAATAAACAAAACAAAACCAAAAAAGCAAACAACAACAACAAAACCCCGCAAGTTCCACAAGTTTAACAATGGGTATTTGTTGAAATCTTTCACTTATCAAATTTTATGGAAATGTCTCAACTTCAGTAACAGAAAGTCAGGGTCCTTTTCTGCACTGCCAAATATGACTGCACAATGTACATTTGATCTACAGTAATTCTTAACTGCTAGATAATTTCTAAAAATCCACAGCAAAACACATGGTTTACATAAAAATAGCTCGCTAGATATTATCTGCATAGGTAAGGGTTTTTATCCCTTAATAATTCATTAGGTATAGTTTTAAAGCAAAATACAATGGTTTTAGGTTTCAGAGCTTTCACTGAACCATGTCTTTTTGGAAGCATTAATGCCAGGAGAAACGGCACTTGAGAGGCTCAACAAGGGACTGTGCTGTGCAGCCAGCAAACAGAAAGAGCCCATTGTTCCATATCAGCCCCTTCCAAGCAGTTAGGTATTTCTGGTTTATAAGTTGTCCTGCACAATTTTTAAAAAATATTCAGTTATTAAAAAAAAAAAAAAAAAGAAGAAGAAGAAGAAAAGAAGAAAAGAAAAACAGCACTGCTAAATTACAGCAATGTATTTACAGGACTGGGCAGGAATCAGAGAGCAGAGGAACACAGGAACAACTGTAAGGCATAGGAAGAGAAAATAGAAAGAAAAATGATATAAAAAGGAAGGATATGAAATGGTGGCACTATGACAAGCTACTATTTCCAGGTCCAACGCTGATGCCATCAGTATAGGACCAATTCACAATCCCAATCCAGTTCTGGATCCACATGATATGCCCATTGTTTTTCCCAAATAATAGGATTTTTAACAGTTATTTCTTTATCTTAACCTATTCAAAATCAGTAAAAGTTGATAATAAATTGATCAAAAGTTAGATGAAGCAGGAATGGTAGGTATCTTTAGAAATACAGATTCAGTTCTCCTTTTAGTGGGTATATAATTAAGAAATCCATGTAACATGGTAATTTTTTTCATTGTAATAACTTGATATTTTTAAAAAATAAATGTTGTTGTTTGTAAAACAGCAATGATCTAATGCTCCGTGCAGGAGAAGGCCCTGGGAGACACCACACTAGGAAAACCAACAAAGATAAGGTGAAGTATTTGCTTAATAACACAAAATGAATAAATGTAAAACCTAGATCCCAGCATTTCACCCTGTTCTCAGAGCTCAGCGCTCGTTGGCTGCATTTGAGACCTGTGTTTTTTGCACTTGTTTCAGTGCTTCAAAATGTATTTTTTAGTTCACTATCTCTTGTACCAGTCTCTGCCTTCCAACCTTGTAAAAGATCAGACAGCTTCTTGGCATCTCACTATTTTTTCCACTGTAGGGCAGGTATAAAACAATTTTCCAAAGCAAATTGCTGTACGATCTTACATCGGATTTCAGTGGCTCTGAAAATTATTTTTTGGTGTGCTGCTTTGAGCAGCTGTTTTTAATCGTCAATATTTAGCTGTCTATTTTAAGAAAAATATGAAACCATGTGAGACCCTTATAATGTTGAAATCCTCTAAATTCATTTACACATTCTGTGCATAGATAAAATACACTAACATGGTATTATTTTTGTATATGCAAGGCAAGACTATTGACTGATTGACATACAAAATGGACGCAGTAGTGGTCAGACTCTGCAGACATTTAAGGTATTTCCACTCAAGCCATTGGCAGTTCAATGATCACAAACACTGGTCAGTAACACACACCTGAAAAACACCCATCTGTCTGCACAAATTTGCTTTTATCCTTATTTTTAATTACTCCACCACCAACAGTAATTTTATGCAGCTAACACAAAAGAAGGCCTCACACAGCATTTCCCATGTCATTGATTCATGGGCTGCAGAATCTGTCTGAAGAAACTCCACAATGTGTATTAACTAAAACACAAAGTAGCAACAGAGCTGATCTATTTTCATCTTTATGGCTGGATCTGCAATTGAGCCCAAACAGCTAAGGACAATCACCAAGTCACCGCTGAAGTCAGAATGACACTAACAATAGAGGTTACCTAATTGCTCAAAGAGAAGATTCTAATCTTGTTTTATCTGACTTTTCAAGCCATAATAGTACAACATGGGTAAATTTACAACCGCAGCAACCTAAGCATCTTACCCATTCATTTTTAACCACTCATCCAGCCCACACTTGCCCTGTACATGATTACTGCTCAAACATCACGACTCTGTGGTGTTTTGATTGTCCAAAATATGAAATAAGCAAAGAGAAGTTTCTCAAGAATACTTGAACAAACCCAAACCTACAGTAACACAGCACTACCCCTATCAGAAAAGCCTTCAGTCCTTCTGTGAGTTTTCAATCACACTGGGTATTTTTAGCAAACACACTGTGGTTGCAGGCAGTGTTTACTGAGTTTATGAAACAAATTCTTACAGAACAAAATTGGTCAGAGTGCATTAAGTAATTTTCCAACGTGTACTTACTGAAGATTGTGATTTGGGCTGTTTGTTGGACCTGCAAATATAAAACAAACAAACATTGCTGGCAAGTTTGGCTCAAGGACAGCAGCATAAAAAAAGGCAATATCAAACTGTCTCTTTAAGGAAAGTTTGTCTCAAAATTCAAACAAAAGCCTGTGGGTTCTTGCACATAATTACATACTGCTATTTCCAAAACCACAAATAAAAATCACATGAATCTTCTGTCTGCTCAGGCAACAACCTGAGTGGACTTAATTTTTGTTGGAAAATATCTACTGCCATAAAAACATAGGCTGTTAAAAAGACAAAGTGTTATCTTGACACACCACTTGCCTCTTACTAAGCCCCACCTGAGCACTGCTATCAGAGTTTATGGTATGGAAAGGTTATGCCCTTAACCTCTTAACATGGGGAACAAGGTCTGATAGCCAGTACTTAATGAATCACAACAAACAAACTGCGGAGTAGTTATTATAAAATCAGAGGAAGTTTTGGGAAATTGTGTCTTGAATTACTTTTTCATGGCATTAGAAACACTTATAAGCAGAACAAATAAAAGCTTTGCTTCCCGATTGAATGATCAAGCCTCCAAAAAGCAATTTAAGCACTTCCTGAGAGGTGCAGTGTACCTTCAGCTCTCAAAGAGCAGAACTGGAGGCTGGGCTTCATGTAGCAGTACCAATTTCACAAGGATGGGCTGAGCACTGCTGAACATCACCTGTTCAGTTTTTTATTTTTTTCACAGACTGAGCTCAGCAGTAGACTGAAAACTCCAGACAATGAAATGTTACCTTTTTATATTATATTCTGACACTCCATTTTTTTTTCCTCCACTGGAAATTTACAGACTTTTCCATCTGTATTCACTTTATTTATTCCTGGCAAATCGGTATCAAGTTCAACCATGAAGTTCTATGCTGGGAAAGGGTTTCTGTGCTCTAGCAATGGTTTTATTTATTTCCCTTCATGTCTGAGAATTCTTAAAACATCAAATTTATTTCTCATTACACTATTGTGAAAACTAATACCCGGACTATAACATAGTGTAAGCAATCACAAAAACCAGGAGCTCACCCAGCCGTACAAACAGCACTCCCGTTGCAGTTATCGTCTTCATCCCATTAGAAGCCACACACTGGTAGTATCCTGTGTCCGTGGTATCAAGATCCTGGATTCTCAGACGTGAGCCGTAGTCTGTTTTTCTGATGATGATACGCCTCGGCTCCTGAACCACTGGAGCATCGTTTTTTAGCCATCTGACATTCGGAGATGGATTTCCTGCTACCTTGCAGTGGAGGATTGCCGTTTGCCCCTGGACTACAGTGATATTGTTTACTGGTTCCAAAAAGGTCAGAAAGTAACCTGAAAGGGCAAAAGGTCAGAAAAGATCAGACTTCACTTGGGTTGGGATAAAAGACTGCCCAAAGGCACATTTTTATGAGTGGATGACAGTGGAAAGTGTTTCAGTTTTCTTTCAAGTTGATACTAAAAAAAAAAAAACAGCCCTAGACAGGCATCCAATTTGTCTTTTGTGATTCAAGCTTGTCTGCAGGTAGGCATGCAGATTAGGAGGCCAGGTATGAACTAACTGATTGCAATTCTATCTCTTTTCACCTATTTCTGAAGCTGCATTTTAAAACTGATTGCAGGCTGCCACTTTTTTTATGTCAAGTCCCAAAACGGTGTTAAAATGGGAAAAGAAAAGACTGTATGCAGATTGAGTAAGCAGGTATAATGGGTTTTAGTTTTATAAAAGGAAAATAAAAGATTAATCTGTGATTTGTTGAAAGCAAAGTGTTGGACAGGCAGCCTTTGTGCTATATTGGAAATTTCAAGTGATAAAAATTTGAATAATTGATGGAAGAACAAAGTAAAAACACATGGCAATAATAAATTCTGTAGGTTATTATTTTAAAATTTGACTTGGTTTTAGAAGTCCTTCAGCTGATATGTATCACATGTTGAAAGCTTGAAAACATTTAATTCCACTGCAAAAATAATGGGATTGTCAAAACAAGTGAGAGCAGCGTCTGCTCTGTCATGTTCATAGGCTTGCTTTGATGAATTTATTCCACCTAGACACAGAGCATTAGACACACTTCACATCGCACTTCATTATTATGTCAATTGAATCAAAACAAGAATCAACTTAGACACATGTCCGTATGTGTCATTTCCTGTCAGTTAGAAAATACTGCAGTTGTTTAATTAGGAAATAGCTTATTACTGTGATATTTGACTAGAATGCAATGATCAACTTTTTCAGTCTAATTGCTGAAAAAAATTAAGGAAATTGATGCTCTGTTTTGATTTACTTTTGGCATAACCACAAAAACCAGCTCCTCTGCTAGTAGATAGGAATAGTGTTGGAAAGGGGAACAAGTGACAGCAGAAACATCAGAACATAAATACATTTGGAAAGCAACATTTTGCTGGGAAAGTGGGTTTTACTGAGTATTACACTGTGCTCTGCAATTGGATTTTCAAAACAAATCCTGCTTTAGAGCAAAAAATGAAAATACAACATAGACAAGTGTGAATTTATTATGCCAGTACACAAAATTAAGATCCAAATACAATTTCCACATAACATTATAAACTTAAAGGAAAAATATTTTATTATCATTTTTCCTTATAACATGGTAATTTTTTCTGCGTGCAATCTTACATTAATTTTCCCTATTGTTAGCCTAGTACTCTCTTTAGTAAACTCTAAAACATTTTGACAGATCACAAAACATTAAAGCATTTGTTAAAAATTGAAGGGGGGGGGGGAGAGAGATAAAAAGAATGTGAATGCTTTTCACGAGGTCTTGCTTGTCATTTGTTGTGGATTACAGTCCACACTTGCAGAGTTAGAATTACTGGAATGGCATTCTGGCAGGTAACAGAAAAACAGCAAATTACCTTGATGTCACAGGCAATAGAAATGACTTACTAAAACTATTACTCTGAAGTCAACAATTCACATGCATATGCATTTCCATAAACAAGACTGTATGTTCGCCTACAAAGCAGAGAAGAAATTTCCACAGCTCTTCCACTTTTAGCTCATTATTTAAAAAGCACAAAAATGTATTTTGTTACTCTTTCATAATCTGCCGCAGTTTATTTTCAAACAGCACAGTTGAGGCAGGGTATGCAGGCAGGAAAACAAGAAGTCAAACTGCAGTAATTTGAAAAATGTTCCAAAAAAGTCAGTTTGCAGTAACTTGAAACACGTTCAACAAAGAATTGCCATAGTCCATAACACCAATCAAATCCAAAGAATCAATTTATGAAAAGAAGTGGAAAAGTGGGAGAGTAAAAATCATTCCAGTTCTCACGAAAGAACGGGAGAACTGAGGAAGTGCAATGACATCCAGCCATGCCCATGGCAGTGTGCTGTTGGGTGGAAGACTGGAGTCACAACACGGAGCCGTGAGAGCATCAATTCAGTGACTGCAGGGGTGGCCTGGATGTATTCACAGAAAGGAGGGGAAGGAGATGGTTTAAGGTCCTTCTGAGATGGAGCCAATCACTTAGCTTTGAGTTGCTCCTTATTACCAAGAAGTCAGAAAGACAAAGAGGATGCTTCCCATGGTGATGCGGTCAATCGGGCACTGCAAGCTGACAGTTCAGAGTGCGTGATCATTCTGCTGCTTCTTAACATACAAGACCACAAGAGGCCCATGTTCCTGTGCTGCTGTTCAACTTCTGTGTCATCACACAGCTCATAGCTTGCTTAAACATGTATCACCATTTCATTTTTCCTGACTTAAAACTGCTCGAGTTGAATCTTCTGCTCAGGTTAACTATGGATATTAAATTTAAATTAATTCAGCTGAAAAAAGGTATTAAATTTTACTCATTAGTATCAAGAACTTTCATTAAATCATGACAAAGTCAATGTTAAGCCTTGTTATTCCAGTTAAACTGGAGTTATTGTAGGAAGCAATTTGTTCTATAACTTTTAAGCAACACAAAACATTCCATATAGATTTATGAATAAGGTCCCATTAATAATTAGAACAAAACTATTACTACCAAAAGCAATGCCAAAGATTTATGGACTAATTCAGACCCATTGTGATTAGATGCACTTCCCCTGAAGTTGGTGTAACTGAATCCATTTCCTGCAGGTCAGAATTTGGCTTTAGTTCATTACTCCTTCTGCCAATTTTATTTTGCGCAGTGTTTTAAATTACCCTGTTGTTACAAATCAAGTAACAAATATTTTAACCTACTGAACTTTGAAGCAATTGTGTTTTCTTGAAAGTTCTGCAGAGAAGATTGGGACCATTAGAGCAACCCGTACCCACTGCCTCTGTCAGTGCTCTGAAGTGCACGCTGTGCTTTCCAGCTTCATTTCCTCTTTGAGAAGTGATGCTGAAATGATGCATTTATACTCAGGGAATCTGAAGGGACAGCAGGACTGAGTGAGCAGCCAGTTCTTACGCTGCCCTGTTATTTGGCGTCCACTTTAGATAACCAAAAATTGCAAATCTTTCAAACAAAGTGGAAATTTTTACCAACCATGTTCTTAAGAACGTTTTCCTTATTTAATTTCTGTGGCAATAACTAGCAGTTACTTTTTGCGATGTACGGCACACCACAAACACTGTCTGCCAGTTTGATGCAATGGTTCTCGGAAAAAAAACAAACTGGTTCCCAGGCTAAAATAGGACCTCAACAACAGGCATGGCAAAATCTTTCAAGGTAGCTCTCTCTGCTAGTAAGTAGACATTTCACTGGGACAAATATGGAGAAAATATTATATGGAGAAAAATGCCCCTCTACTCTGCTCTCGTGAGACCTCACCTGGAGTCTTGTGTCCAGTGCTGGGGCCCCCAACACAAGAAGGATGTGGAGCTGTTGGAGCGGGTCCAGAGGAGGCCACGAGGATGCTCAGAGGGCTGGAGCACCTCCCCTACGAGGACAGGCTGAGAGAGTTGGGGCTGTTCAGCCTGGAGAAGAGAAGGCTGCGGGGGGACCTGATAGCAGCCTGCCAGGACCTGAAGGGGCCTACAGGAAAGCTGGGGAGGGGCTTTTTACAAGGACAGATAATGACAGGACAAGGGGTAATGGTTATAAACTGGAAGAGGGTGAATTTAGACTGGGTATAAGGAGGAAATTCTTCCCCGTGAGGGTGGTGAGACACTGGAACAGGTTGCCCAGGGAAGTCGTTGATGCTCCCTCCCTGGAAGTATTCAAAGCCAGGCTGGATGGGGCTTTGGGCAACCTGGTCTAGTGGGAGGTGTCCTTGCCCATGGCAGGGGGGTTGGAACAAGATGATCTCTAAGGTCCCTTCCAACCTGAACCATTCTATGATTCTATGATTCTATGAAAAGTTAAAAACGAAAGCACAAGGACTGTTACCTTGCACCCTATTCTTTGTGCTTTGTATCAGACAACCAGATGTTTTAAAACTTGAATAAAGTTATTAGTCTGTTTTAATACTGAAGTGCCTATGAAACAAAGAATAAATCTCTATAAAAAGTTTCGGGCTGGCTATATGCAAAAAACCATTAATATGGTTGCAAACATCATTTTTATTATATAAAACTATATTTCCCTTGGGTTATGGATATTCAAATAGAATTTCCTCAAAAATCAGAGTACAATGGCCAAAAATTTTCTGTGTAAGAACAAAAATTATTCTACAGATTTTGTATATATAACTACAACTACATAAAAACTGTTCTTCTGTACAGTATTCTTCGTTCCAAGGCTCATGGAATTGAAGGAGAACTCTTCCTCTGCCTGCAGTGGTTTTTGGCTTGGCTATCATAACGCTTAAAGGGAAAAGATGTCTGACAGATATTTATGTTTTTGCTGTAGGCAAAGACACTCTAAATTATATTTCTCTTTTATGAGGGTTTCTAACATCGTGTATAGCTGTTACTAATAGATATTTTGCCTGAACACAGTAAAACCTGTCTGCCAAGAAGCTATGAGAGCACAATACAATTTAATCCACATATTGTTTTACAATATTACACTGTATGTACCCTATGAATAAAGCAGCTTAGGGAAATGATTAATATGAATGCTGGAAAACTCTTATATCATGAAATGCCTTTTTTGGGTTGCCAGCCCTTCATATTTCATAATGAAATAAATTTGATACAAATATATAAAGAAGAATCCCACAGCAAACCAAAATTAAGATGGCAGGACTATTTTGCATGTTTTGGCAAGAACATAAAAACAAACTTTTCCCACATACGATAAGAATGTCAAATCGTATGAGCAAGAACAAATATTAAGGAAGAAAACATAAAGAAGGAAAGGATACAACTATCACAGAGACCCAAAAGCATATTATTTTTCTTCATTTTATTTACGTTATCCTGGCACCATGGTGTCAAAGTTCTTCTCTTAAACCATGTGTGCTATGCTTGTCAGAAACACAATACAAAATGGTTGGTTCTAAAACCAACTACTAAATATCTTTAGTTATTTTGGCTTGAAGTTTTTCTATTAAGAGTTTTGAGTTCTACTTTTTGTTAGTTGCAGTTGCTCCTTCTAACTATATTGATTTTAAAAATAATCAGGCATTACTAATTTTGAAACCAATGTCATCATGATCATTTCTGTGAGTAGCAATGTGCAGCAATTTGCAGCTTTTTATTACAGAAATTCTCAATCCAGTTAAGTTTCATGACATGGAAAGGTATCATCTTTATTTTCCAAATGTAGAAACCAATGACAGGAGAGCTCAGGTGTCTTGCCTAAATTCACACATGAGCTAAGTAAGTGGTAACGTGTACAAAACTGTTCCAAGTTTCACATTTTTCCATGTTGCAGAGATAATGAGGATATGAGATAATTGCCCATTTTATAGATTTATTGATTGTTTTTGATGGAACAATTGATTCACTTTCCTGTTTGTATTGTACAAGGAGAAACAATCACAGGATGTCAAATTTCTGATAGAAATAATGGAAAATCTGAGTCATAAATAGCTAGATATTTGAATATATGTCACATATTTGGAGTAAGTGATAGTAATTAATTACATATATGTTTCATTACCATTTAGATTGCGTACTCCTCAGTAAGGCAGATAAAGGCTTTAGTAATTTTAAATCTAACCCTTGAAGAAGTCTATAAACCATTTGTTCAGCATTATAGAACATATCATAACTTGCAACAGTATCAGCTTTAAATACTCCGAAGTTAAAACCAATCCTTTAAAAAACAAACAAAAATAAACAACAAAAAATTTTTTTTTCTGCAAAACTGCATACAATACAGAACAGAGCACTCCTCAGGTTCCTCTCATAAGACTCACCAGTTTTCAAAACCATTAGAAAAATATAGATGATCATTTGCTTAAAAAGCAGTGTGGAATTTTCATTCCCTCAGGCCCCTGCTTTTTCTTTGTTTCTACCTCTCCACTATTTTCATTTTTGTCATTGTATAACTTAGCTCTTTTTTAAATTACAAATAGAAAAACTTACACTCTCTCACCTCAACTTTTTCTACTGACAGTCTTCTAAGGCTTCTGTGTTGGCATTTTCTTTTGAACATTAATAAAATTTTACATATATTATTATTATTATTTAAGTAAGTCAAGCTTCCATTAGGAACTAATTCATCATGTCCAATGAGAAGACGTCGTTTGTCAGGAAAAAAAGCCCATACTTTAGCCTATGGAATAACAATGTCAACAGTGCTCTAAATGTAAAGGCACAAGGAATAACTTGAGGAAGATGACACTACTCTCCAAGTCACTGTGTTATGAACACAGGAGTAAATATAAAGAATTCACAGAATTGACAGATAATCTACAAAGAATATGAAAGAATTCTTCTGGGTTTATATAATATAAGAACGTGGAGGAAAAAAGATAAGTATTCAAAACACAGCATTTCTTTCTAGAGATGTGTACAGCAACAGTGCTGTAAGTACAAGGGTTTAGGGAACATGCATCACACCTTCACACCTCAGTGGGTGGCTGGAGCCCAGTAAGCTGGCTCCTTCTGCACACAAATCAGGACTGGAAATACACGGAGAAGCATCACTCTTAATCAGGAGGAGATGGAGAAGTCTAAGACTTCTTGCACAGACCATTTTCCTAAATACAAAGCACTCTTCTCAGTTCTTTGCCCTGTAGCCACAGCATGAAGATGAGCAATGTACAGCAATGTATTGGAGCCAGCTTAGGAAGCATAAGGGATGTTGGCATTTCCCACAAAATACTTCAGCAGTTAAGGAGACTACACTGAGCTATACGTTGCCACGTAATGTTTCTGGATGAACTGATACCTTTACAGCCCAATTTAATCCCATTATTCACACCGTTTTACTTACTCTATATGATCCCAATACACAAAAATGCAGCCACAAGCATGTAAAATTAAGTGATCTGTACCATGCATTTTAGACAAGCAGCTGAATACTTCAGAAGTACTTTGAAACAAATTACAGCCAATCCAGTAATGAACCAGAACTGACATTGAAATATAGCCACAATCTGAACAGTGTCCCCCACACTTAAAATGAGTGGGCTTATACTCTCTTCTTGTCAGAAGGAAGCCTGTTGTTGGCAGTATCTTCTCGTACTTAAAGGGCTAGAGCCCTTTCAGCCTTACCTAGCCCAGGTGTCCTATCCCACTTGGGGGAACATTGTTGTCTTCTTGCTTTCTGAACCCTCAGAGGAGACCGTGGAGAGGCAGTTGCCTCCTGTCCATGGCTACTGGCCACTTAGGAGCAGATCTCCAGGATATAAGACAGCGCAGGTGGAGTATGGACCATCTGGAGGGTCACCAGTTGTGTAAATGCAAAGCCATTGCTTTCAGAATATATATGAATAATTCCTGACAGGTTGCTCCATGTCAAAATCAAAGCAACCTACACAGTCCAATCAAAGCCAGGATTTATCACACAGCTAAATGCCCCAAAACAAGTTCCCAGACAGACTTGTGCAGAAACCAGGGTGAAGAACAACAGAGGCTTGAGACACCTCGTCTCCTGGAACAACTCGCCTCAGTCAGTACCTCAGTTGCTGCCTTTACTCATGCAGCTCTTTAACCATTAAAGTGTATTGCTCTAATAATCCCACCACTCAACAGTATTTAGGACGTTAAGTTCTACTTGCAGATCATCTGTGCATGAAGAATTAGTGTTTTACCCTGGAATATTTCACCCAGGCTAGCCTTAATAGCATGAGATCGTGCACAGTGAGTTCTTCCTTGATGTTTTGTGTCAACACACACCAACAACTCATCACCAAAGAAAAAGCCAACTGCGACACAGCGGACATGTCTTCCATTTGTTTGTGATTAAGAGATGATATGTTCTTTTTCTCTTTTGTGGCTTCTAAGAGGAAAGCTCTCCTTTGGACTTGTCCTGGCCAACCCTCTGCTTCTGCAGGATGGAGATGCACAAGGGCAGGAAGGTGGGCAGAGAGCAGTGTGATACCCTCAGGCAGCAAGCCTGGATGTCTCCAGAGAGGAGCACACAGCTGACATGGCTCTGTCTCAGAGAAGGGTGGGGAAAAGAATTTTTAGGTACCAGGGAGGGTTTCCTGCAGCACAGAAAGCCACTAAGAGTCTCTCCATCAAAATCAAGATTCGAGGAAAGGATCACCTTTGCAAGACCTCATTGAACTGGGAGGAGATTTGTTTTTAAATTGTTTGAATATTGCTCAGAGGCAACGCTCTTTTGGAGGCAGTTGAGATACTCAAAGTAGAGGGGTTAATTCTCCCCAAAGCCCTGGCTGGGCCACGGTCCTATCCCATGAACTTTCAGAAGCTTAGCTTCACTTGAAGAAAGAGACTTACAACTTTTAAAAAGTGTCCATCATTAATAATGCATTGCTTGGCCTGATTTCTTCTTTGGAGATAGAAAAATTTTTCAGAATTTCTTGAGGATTTGGAGGAAAATCTGACCTACACACTTAGTTCTTCTGAAGTGGATGTAACTTTAGGCATTGTTGAAGCTTATTTACTATTATTTTCAGGCCTATTTTGGGTCAATTCTGCTATCAGAAAAAGAGAAGATGAATTCACAAATAAATTAGAATAATTAAGCATTCCTCAATGAAGAAAAGAAGGTCATTATGGCAGAAGAATTGAAGGACTCTTTCTAATTTCCTCATGGTACACAAAAATGCTGAAATAAAACCACTATCTTACTGTGATACAGAAGCATGGGGTTAACATTTTAACTGAAGGAGAAAAATGTTCCAGCCAAAGGATTTTTGCTTACTTGGAGAATTTTGTCGCCACAAAAATAAAAGATGAGTAAAATGAGGCCATTTCCACACCAGGCATAGTGGAAACCAGCAACTGATTCTATACCAATGAGTCATATATGAACAACAGTCTCTTTTTTTTTTTCCTTGAAGGAAATAAAAAAATCCTTATGATGTAGAAACATTTGAGATGTGATTAATTACTTCCTTAGACAGGTCTTGCCTGTGGCCTTAGGAAAAAAAAAAAAGGAAATAACTACAACTCATTCCTGGGCAAGAATTTAACCAAGTAATATCACATGAAAGAAACATTTTCTTTTATGTCTGCATCTTTAAAAATTCAGACGTAATAAAAGAGTAGAATGGAAGTAACTTGCCCATTAAATGAGTCTGTCAGTTGCAGTTAAAGATTAACACTCTTTCCCATCAAAAGTAGCAGGTACTTGAGTGCGAAGTAGATAAAAAGAAAACATAGTACACAGGGTTGCTGACAGGAATGACTGTTATGTAAATTTATTCCCACACTAGGAGACAAAGTTTAATCCTCTAAACTAATTTGGGAGCTTCAGCAACTGGAAAAACCTTGGGAAGAAGAGCGCACTGAGTCTTCCACATAAATGGGAGGGAAAGAGTGTCCCAATCAATTGGATGTGGGGTACCAGTAGGAACATGATTAGAGAAATGCAAAAATAAACATGTCATTTTAAGGATAGAAAATAATAAAAGATTAACAGAAGATTCTGAAAAATCCTCCAAGAAGCACAGACAAGGTAAGAAATTTAACTTTCAGATGAGGCACAATAGAAAGAATCATTTCACACGGGATATCTATGACAGCACTGACTGCATTCCAAAGCCCCCCAAAAATTTAAGATCTCTGAATGAGAATCTCTGAGAACATCTGGCCAGGATCTCAGAGCTTCGCAGATTTCAACAGGTTCTTACCTTGCTGAAACTGCTAATGGTAAGGCAGAAAGAAGTTTGAGTTATTCATGCTAAGAAGAATATCTGTCACTTTTTTCTAGGTAAAATATATATATTTATTAAAAAAAAAAAACAACAGCAAGAAGAGCTTCTATTAAGTAGATTGGTGGCAAAAGAAAGATTGCTGAACAAGATGACAGATGTCACTGGACAGGGACTTTCTTTGCTGTCTTAGTAAACAGCTTTTATCCCAACCCACAAGTTCTGCTGTATTTTTTTCTCTTAATTCTCTCCCCCATCCCACTTGGGGAGGGGGGAGAGTGAGCAAACAACTGTGTGGGACTGAGCTATCTGCTGGGTCAAACCACAGCAATCAGGCAACAGAGCACTGTCAGAAGGTAGAGGGAGGTGATCCTTCCCCTCTCTTCAGCACTGGTAAGGCCACATCTGGAGTACTCTGTCCAGGTCTGGGTTCATCACTGCAAGAGAGACATGGGCACACTGGAGAGTCCAACAGAGGGCCATGAAGATGAAGAAGGGTCTGAAAGATCTCACTTATGAGGAAAGGCAGAAAGACCTGCAGCTGTTCAGCCTGGAGAAGGGAAGGCTCAGGAGGGATCTCAACCATGTACAAAAACACCTGCAAACAGGACAGAGCCACACTTTCCTCAGTGACAGAATAAGAGGCAATGAGCACAAACTAGAACACAGGAGGCTTTCTCTGAATACTGGAAAGCACTTTACTGTGCAGACGACTGAGCAATGGCAAACAGCACAGGCTGCCATTGCTTAGTCAATGGCAGTGGAGTCTCTCTCCTTGGAGATCTGCAAAAGCTGCCTGAACAAAATCCTGAGCAACCTGCTGCAGGTGTCCCTGCCTGAGCAGTAGGGCTGGAGTACGCTTGGACCAGCTGACCTCCAGAGGTCCCTTCCAGCCTAAATTGTTGTGTTACTCTGTGACTTTACTACAGCAGTGGAACTTTAAGAAGGAAAAAATCTGTATTACAAGTGAGAAAACATGTTTCTTCAGGTAGAACACTGACGGTGTCCTGCTTTGTGAAATTAAACCACTCATTTGGAATAACGATTTGCACTAAATACATGCACACGTTAAGGAGAAAATTTACAGATCCAAGAACAGCATTTGGATCTACATTTTAAGTAATAAAATGTAACACTAACCAACAACTTACTAGAAATTCTGCTATTACAGTCTGTTAAAAAAAAAAAAATCATAGCTACAGCTGAGCAGTCCTTAAAAAGCCAGTACTCCTGTGTTGCCACAGAAGATTAAACTAGAAAGGTTAGATTCAGTTATCTCAAAACAAGGATATTCAGAGAGATCTTTAAATACACCTATAAATTCCAAGTGTGATGTTATACAAAATCAAATCACTTTCATGACACCATCCTGATGGGCAGTGTGGTAGGAAGGCAGTAATAGCCATATGGGATTGAATCATTTACATAGTCCCTCAGTGCAAGCCTTAAAAGCATGCTTAAAATTAGTTTTTACAGATTTCTGTAACCTCTTTGTCCCTGCTTAGAGCTATGAGGTGGCACAAGGTTGCCTTTCTTACAGACGTGTATATACAGACAAATGAACACACAACAACAGGACTTTGCTGGTGCTTTATAAAGTATGCATATATTGGGGGGGGAAGGTGGAGGAATGGAACTATGGTTAATTTTACCTTTAGGCGTTGGAATTGGTCTCTCAAGTCCATCCACATGGCCTAAGGGGTCATTTGAATCTGGAATTTCCATTTCACCTAGGTAATAAACAAAAAAAAACATGAATGGAGGTTCTGGGTTGAACTATCTTTAAATTAAAATTATGATAGTGAGTTCAGCAAACTTATTTAGGTCAAATCCTGGTCCTAGAGTAGCACACGCAAAACACCTAATGACAAGGTCTGGATTAATTCATACCACGTTAGAAAACACAAGAATAATTCAGTTTGGTGGAACACCTTGTGCTCTACAAACACGGTCAGCATTGGAAAATGTTTTCCAGCCCCCTCTAAAATAAAAGGTTTTATAAAGAATTCAAACATTTCCTGATCACTGGCCCAGCAAATCAAGCAGTATCTGAACTTTATGGACAACCTCAGATGTGAAATGACATAAATCTGTTTCTGAAGTTACATGACAGTAACGCAGACTCTACTTTGGAGGTTGGGGTCAGGATCTTTACTAGTATTCTTATCCTATTCTGGAACATATCTCTGAAACGTATCTTCTAGAAATGGAAACAACGTAATGTAACAATTTTCCCTGATGATTTCTGATGCCACTTTCCCATATACTGAACTACAGTGAACTCATCACCTTTGCCCACATATTCCAAATGATGATGAAACAGACATTTTTCTGTTTGCCCTCCTTGGTTACGTCTAACACACAGGCACACACACAAACCTATACATAAACAACATGCTGTTAATGGTTTTGAACTAGAAGAGGGGAGATTTAGGTGAGATGTTAGGAGGAAATTCTTCACTCAGAGGGCGGTGAGGCCCTGGCACAGCTGCCCAGAGCTGTGGGTGCCCCATCCCTGGAGGTGCTCAGGGCCAGGCTGGGTGGGCCCTGGGCAGCCTGACCCAGCTGTTCCTGCAGACAGCAGACAACACTTCCACGTTCCTTTGCTTTTGCAGGCCTTAGAAAATCCTAGCCATAATAAAATGTGCAATTTCTTTTCTGCTCTCTCTTTTGTAAGTACTGCTTCGTGAGGAAGAGAGCTGAAATATTATAAATCAAACTAAGCTACAGGGGTGTTTTTACTAAAAGAACATCTCAAATCTTTCCATATTTTTGTATTCTCAGTAATTTATCTTCAGTCATCCAAATTCCTTATAGCCTTGGTATAACAAAAAAAGACAGCACGCATACCTAAGGTCATCAGAATTCAAAGTGAAAGATCCGGTACTTGCTGTCAATATTGCTTTGGAAGGGGTGTTCATTTTGGGCAGACATTTTGGGAACTGCAGACAAGGCTCTCATTCGTCCTTTTGTCCCCACAATTCCTCCAGACTAAATAAATCCTGCAGCAACATTCTGGCTGCAAGTCACAGTGATGAAATTCAAGTAACCCCATCTAAAACTGCCCCTACATTATGAAAGAAGAATTGAGTGACACTTTTTTTATTTTTCCATCCTGTTTTTACACATTATTTGAGAACAGAAGATTTAGATAGCTTGCCTTTAAGTTTACAAGGTAAAACATAGAAACCAGAGACATCCTCTACCTTAGATCGGGTCTGAAGTTATGTATATTTCACAAACCTGTCACTATTTGTTACTTCTTCATCTCTCCTTTAATCTCACAGTGCTTTAGGATCCTAGCCTGGCAGCACTACTATGCCAGCTGAATTGAGTGCTCATTCTACAGGCCCCAGTTAGAGCAATGGCAGGGCTACAGTCATGGTGAGACACTCTCTCGAAATGAAACAGATGAGGCTTGTGTAGACAAGATCTGCCACTCCCAGCACTGACCTATAGAAATTCTTGGGAGTCTTCAGCTGCATATTGGAAGGAGAAATGGGAATGGGTGGCCAAGGTGGTAGCATCTTAAATTGCTATCGTAAATCTCTTCCCAGTGTGTCTTCACATGAGAGTGTAGGGCCTCAGTGTCCACCCTGTAGAAATTCGTGTTTGTTTGTGTAAGTGTGAACCGATGAAGGCATGACAGAAGTGCTCCTGCCAAATTTCAGCAGAGATATATCACCTTTCATTTTTACCAAGGAGTAGTGAGGAAGTTCACCTCTATTCCTTTTCCCTTTGCTTGACCTCCCCGAGGTTCCAGGAGGAGTTTAGAACGGGACGTCAACATTTACCAGTTATGTGAAAGATAAAAGAAAGATTTCAGACCAGGTGGTGGAGTAAAGGTAAGAGTAGGAAAAGCAGCTGTTCTTCTGGTCCAGAAGCATCTCCACTTGCCTAGTTCAGGTGAACATAACCCACCAATAGCATGAAAAATTATTTATAAAAGTTCATTCTTAGGCACACTTCATTACTTTGTGCTTAGTCCTCCAGACTGACAACTGCTCAAGAATCGACTGCCACTTTTCCTTTAATGCCATGTATTCAACTTTAAAGTACTTGTTTTCATTTCTTCAGTTAATTAGCGGTATTCTTAACAGGAAAAAGCATTAACTCAGACATGAGCACAGAAATTCCTTTCTCTCTTTTCTCTCCTTCCCAGACTCATATCTCTATGTTTTGAAAAGCTTTAAAAAGCAAAGACGGAAAGAGAAAAAAGCGTTTGCCAATTTGAAAATATTTCAGTGATAGTTTTGTGTGATTAATTCTTGTGCTTGATATGTTTATGTCTGGTAAAAACATTTATCTCCAGATGTACTTTATGAGAAGAAAATCACAACCCACAGACAGCACCTACATGCAAAGTCTCCATGACTAAGCAATGTTAAAATTGGAAATCCTTTATCTATTCCATAAGTTATAAATAAAAAAAACAGATCTATCACTTCAATTGTTGCTTTAAGAAACATTTATGTTTTATGCAACTTACAAAATTCCACTTAGACCATATTTATTCTGAATTCTCAAGTTTAAGGTTAGATTTACTGAACCCTAAGTTAAAATGCAGTACAGTTCTTATCAGCATGAAAATGTAAGTCACTTACACCAGAAACGCTTCTAGCTCAGGCAATCAACAAGATACTACAACCAAATAAGCTTTGTTCTTCCTGAGTTAAACAGAATAAAAGAATACTACAGTCAAGAATCTCTCCAAGGAAAGACTACATATACCTGTTGAACATTACTCTCAATGCTTCCTGAATTTAAATTCCTAACTTGGTACATTTCCCTGGTAGGAACGAATCCACTGTTCTTTCCTCAGCAGGTAATAAGACCTGCTGTCATTTTTTCTTAACTCTCCTCACTGTAGGGCAGATGTATTCCTGATCATGTACCACCACCAATTTTCCACAGACACGTACACTGAGTCTGCAGTCTTACTCTTGTTCGTTGTCCACATCTAATTATTAGCTGACATCCTTTTTCCCATTTCGTTTATTCAATATTCCAATCTGGGTATCCCATTTTACCCTTCTTCCTTCTACTTTCCTTACTTTTCCTGGCATTTTTCCATGTCCTGCTGCTGCCAAAATGGGAGGAAATCCACAAAGATGGAAAAGAATTGGCTAAAGGGTACACAGCTATCATACTGATATTCAGTGCTAATAAAGAAAGGGAAGCAGACATGGCATAGGAAGAAAGACAGACTAGACTGATAATAACAAAAAGAAGATGAAATGTAACGCACGTGAGGAAAGCATTTTCTAAATACAAGGTTTGTTCACAGCTAAACATGACAGCTGAGGTGCAAAATCTTGGTGTGAGAATTGCTAGTTCCATCAAAATTGAGCTTGGTGCTAAGGAGCAGTAAGAAAAGCAAATCCAGTCATTGCTGGGTATCTCTGGGAAAAGAATAAAGAATAAAACTGAAAACATCATTATGCTGCTGCATGAATCTAGGGCATTCTCTTTTAGTTATAGAACGTTGCACGTTATTCAGGTCCTCTCATCTTTAAAATGGGCACAGTGGAGTTGAGTTTCAGACAAAAGCAATGAGGATAGTGAAAATTATAAAACAACTCCCCCCTTTTGTCAATTCCCTTCTCCTGACAAATATGAGGATTTTCTTAGTGACAAGGATTCCAGGGTAGGTAGTTCCACTGCTCCGTTTTAGGCACTGATGACCAACAAAACACACAAGAAAACATCCTGTATTACTGAGACAAGAATGCTCTTTAACACACTTGAAAAATTAAATTGCCAGACTGATCACAACATCAGCTAAGGGTGCATACCATTCATCATAAAATAACTACATTTTTCCGTCTAGAATGGCTGTGAGTTTACACATCATTCATTACTTGACAGGTAATTGCAATACACAGAATTCAAAATGTTCATGGCTATAAACAGACACCGAAACAACTCATTGATCTTCATCAAGAACACAGCTCCAAGCAGGCAGTTATTATAATTAATACCAGGGACAAACAAGGACCTCAGCCTCAAACAGGAAGAGAATAACGATGTCAGGTATTTTCAAGCAGAGTGGGCTTGATTAATTTAGAGCAGTTAAGAGCTGGCTCATGCAATGTTGATAACTGTCTTTCAGTTCTTGCAGAGCATAGGATGAAATCTTAAAGGATTGGAGATTAAAAAAATAGTTCCTTTTACTTATTAAAATGGGTACAGATGAGTGCCAGAAAACTAGAGACTCATCAGCTTAACATCAGTTCTTGGAAAAATAATGAAGAAGTTTTTTTTAAGCATTTTCAATAAAACAGAAAGATGAGTAATAACCAACATGGAAAACAACTGAATTGGCTTTAATGGATTAGAAGCGAACATAAGTCAACAATCCCAAATTATTGTAAATAAGGCAAATATCATACCAGGACATATAAACAGTAGTAATCCTCCCAGTCTACTCAACACTAGTAAAGCCCTGGAGTGTTTTCTCCACTTTTCAAGACGGATGTAGATCAAACTGAAATGCTACAATTAGTGTCGCAAGACTGGTCCAGAAAACATGACCAACAAAAATTAAAAATGAATCACTAAGCCTGCTTAGCCTGAAGGAGATTAGGCATGGACTAGCATTCTCCAAATGCACAGGTCTCCACAAACGACATTTTCCAGGGTAGGAGATTAGGCAAGCATCTATTGCACACGGTACTGCACAGATACAGTTAATTCCTCTTTTCCCCAGGGTGAAATGGGACCTCTTAAGATCTTTTCCAGTCTCGTGATTCTATGAGGAAAACAAGCATCCTTCTCCCATTTTATGTTAAATCCCAAAGCTTACAAATAAATCCTCCAACACAAACAGTTGCACATAGCTACAGCTAGGGCAACTGCAGATTTTTCATTCAGCCATTCCTTCCGCTCATCAATAATCCTGCTCCTGTAGCTGAAACTATTTTCAGATTGAAATGGCAATACGCACCCTTTGCTTCCCACAACTGTAACCTTTGACTCAGGTTCTAACTTTCTTTCAATAACATAAAACTCCCAAACTCTCTCTCTGCAGCCTAATGCCCTCTAATATTCTGTTCTTTTCTTCATAAAACTTTGTTGACCTTCTGTCAATTACTAACCTCTGGAGCTCGCAAACAAAGGGCCCACTGTACCCTTTGATTCAGCTGCCAATCTGATTACTTTGGCTGGGGGAGGCAGGCTGCTTAGGTTGCTGAATCAGGGCCTTTCATTGAAATTTCTCTTTTCCAACATCTGCAGCCCCTGGCAACCAATTGCAGAGTGGGCTTGGCAGACCTGTAAAGAGTGGTGAATAGTCTACAAAAGATGCAGTTTGTAGCATAAAATCAGTGTGCCCCTTTCACAGTTATGGCAGATTAGAACTGCCACAGCACATGTTATTTAACTGCTGCAATTTCACACAGAAATAGCTGAAGGTGGGAGAAACAATCCGCAGTTTTTGTTGCAGTTGCTCCACTCAGGTGACTGCGAAGTCTGAATAACAAGCATTTCTTAACTTGCTACCAGCTTGCAAAGAAAACTATTTGCTGGAGAGGTAACTAGTCCATTTCAACATATTTTTGATGACATCTGTAAGTATTTTTATTCCTATGAAATTAGCTGCACGTAATTTCAAAAGTTCTCACTATGAGACTACTAGAAATAGCATAAGCTTTTGCATCTCTGCTCTGCTGTAACAACAGGAGTCAAAATAACATTAAACAAGTATATTTAATGTACAGCCAACACCAGCCTGCAAGTTACAGAATCTTCAGAAACCTGGCAGAAAACATAGACAAGAAACCTTTCACAAGAGCCAGAGTTGAGTTTTTAATTCCTGCAATTTATAAGCAATCTTTACTGAAGCAAATACCGTGTTTCAGTAGAATGTATTTTCCTCCCTTTAGATTTTTTTTAAGTTTTACCTAAGAAATATATTGAAATGGTTTAATGTCAATAAACATCAGGAAAAATGATCTGCTCTAAGATGTGGGAACTGCACTGCAGGACAAAGGCAGATCTGAGGTTTAGTATCTCTGGCAATGAAAAACAATTATTTGTCTTGGACAAATTTAAATTAAATTACATTAATTTAAAATAAAATTCCGAACAAAAATATTAAATCAGTTTCATTCTGCTCAGTAAGACTTCATTTCTCAAATGCATCTTAGCAGGTCTTCGAAATCTCACACTTTGGTATTCTTTTGTCAGTTAAATGCACAAGGAGGGAATCTGCATATCACATTAATCTCTGTTATCTAGAGTATTTGTGTTCACAGGCAAGATAAACTTGTTGCCTGTTTAGGAAAACTAGTAGACAAGTGCTTCACAGTGCTCCTGCACCAACTTCCCCATTTAATAAAACAATCCCTACTAGAGTCTGCCATCAAACCACTTTAAAGCACAGTAAAAGAAATCAGCTGGACGTCAGCATAAAACTGCAGAGAAGGAAAAAATCTCAATTTCCAAGCAAAACTGCATGAACTTCCAATAGGGAAAAAATATACTTAAGATGCAGTTTATCTCCCTAGTCATGAGCCAAGCATCTCACCTAGGACTACAAAGTGAAGTGTGAAAAGAATGAAATCAGATAAGCGATTTAAAATACTATTACCAGGGGTTCAGACGTAGTCTTCAATGAGCACTTTGATTTGTTTTAATGCCTCATGTTATTAATGCATATCTTAATTAATCACATCTGCATTTTCAACTGCACTGCCAACCTTTTATTGTACAATCCTTGTTTTTGAATTTAGCTGTTATATAACTTAGTCTCTTGCTTCTGGAACTCGTATTTGCCACCTCAGAGAGTACAGAAACATTAGCGAGACATATGGACGATGAAGATTTACTCACATTTCATTCACATGGGAGCCCCCATTAACAGCTGTTTTACAATAAAACAAACAGCACTCATGGAAGAGAAGATACTAGTTTTAAATCACCATGTTCAGTACACAACAAAGTTCCAGAGATGATAATCATTGAACTACAATTTATTCTACTGATTCAGAGCCAAAATAAAGTTAAGATAAAATTCAGCTGTTCTTACTTTATAACAGACAGTGGGGTTCATTAAGTGGGATCTTAGCCTGCACCAAGGAATATCCAAATCCTATTTTCAGCTCTTTGGGCTCTCTGCGAAGTCCTGGCCAAGTCACCTTAGGCGAGATTGCTAAAAGCATTTGGTGCCAAAAGATGGAGACAGATGTCTACAAGGATTTTCAAAAGCATGTGGGCACCCAGATCTTATGTCTGCAGTAAATATCCCTTAAGCTTTTGTACCTCAGTTGCCCAGAGGCTGACAGGGGTAAAGGTTAGTTCCCTGATGTGGTTACTGGTGCAGCCATGTGAGTTTTTGAGTCAGCACAAGAAATGAAGCAGCATGAAAGCAAGAAGCTGGGACAGAGAAATGGTGAGACAGTTTTTTTATGACTGATGGTTTATGCCACCTTCAAGTGACCAAAGAATTCTGGATTTCAACCTTATCTGTGCACATTATGGCAGAGAAATCCTGCAGTCACTGCAAAGTACTAGCTTTGCTCCTAGTAAAGAAAGGCAAAAAATAAAGCTATACTTGGAAACAAATTAAGATGTAATTATACCAATAAAATTGTTCTAAATGTTTAACGAATAAGATTGTACTCAATGGTATTTACAGCATAAAATATTTGAAGCTTTTTAAACCACAAATGCATTTCAGTGTCGCTTCTAATTTTGCAACAACGAAACTAAGTTTACTAGCTGTCACAAACAGAGCTTTTCAGTACAACTACATGTTGCATGTTGAGCAGTCAAAGCCAGTATGTGAAGGAGCACAGAAAAGTTTTGAACCACAGAAAAAAGCCATTCTGAGTTTCATAGCAAACTGTCTTGGTTGCTAAATCATTATGCAAAGGAAAAAAAGAAAAATGAAAAAAAGAAAGAAATGTGGATACATTCCAAAGCTCTTCACCACCTAAGCTGTAAAATCACAGTTTAAACACAACCAATAGAGGCTCTGAACACACCTGCAGTAGCTCAAAGAACACCAAGCAACATGATAATTATCCATGGCATTATTACATGATTGATTATTTTACTGCTTCTGGCTGTGAAAACAAAATAGTCTCAACCAAAAGGTTGAAAATAATCATGATTTATGAGTATAACACTCCATCAACTAGGAGAAACAACAATTTTCACAGTGCTCTTTTTTCTGAAAAATAATTTAGAATCCAAAAATACCAGTCCCGTTTGGAGCCTTAGGCTGAAATCTCCAAGACTCCTATTCAGAAAAACACCCTTAGACAGAACTCTTGAAAACAGGCTTATTTCTAAGGAAACTTTTAAATACTTTCCTACGTTTGACACAAAACAACAACATTACTCTCCCTCAATCTAAGCAGTAATATGAAAACACATCAAACCGAGCATTGTGGAATACAGCAGGAGCTGCAATTACGTACCCTAATCATTATTCTGAGTTGGTTGACAACTACAGGCTGTGAAGCCGCTGCAGAAAGGCTTTTTAAACTTACAGCTTTTTAAATTTTCACTGTCTGATAATATTTCAAAAGCAGACTCTGCAGCACCAGCCTCATGAGGGTATGGCTGTTACAGCAAACCACTCGGCCCTCCGGATCACAGTGAGAGAAGACAGCATGCTCAGACTGATCAAAGCACTTCTGAATGATAAAGGTACTTACAAGTAAGCATCATCATCTCCACCTACCTGGCAGAAAAGACACAGAGGGCAAAAATGAGCAATTAATTCTCCAACATGGGCACGCGGCCCACCCACTGCTGCCAAGCCATCATGGCGGCCCGGCCCAACGCGGGCCTGCACCCATCGCTCAGCGCTGTCCGAGCTGCAGCCAGGGCACGGGGAGGGCACAGTGCAGTGCTAGCTCCAGTTATGCGAATAATTTTATGCATTCTGATACATTGGCTAAACACTGTCCTGTGAGCAGTTAAAAACATGCAGCCTTGCTTTCTGTTTTGATAAATGAATTTGAGCATAGAGAAACCTATTCTCTGAAGATTGCCCAAGAAATCATCAATATTTTGGTATACTTGCGACTCCATTTTCAGTTGGCAGAAACACATCACCTGAAAATTTTCAAATGAAATGTATAGTGTTGCAATCAGATATTCAACTTAAAGAAAAATGTGATCATGTCTCTCTACTAGACTTACAAGCTCCGTCTTACCAGAGAAACATATCCCTCACGTCACAGTCACGCCTTATTCACATCACAGCTTTTTGGCGATGTACGTACATTTGTGAACATCTATTTGCAAAGATGAAGCACAAGAAGAGTAAAATTCCATCAAAAATCTCTGATGAACACCTTGAGAACTCACTAAGAATTGCAACCACTCCCATCGAACCAGACTGATGCACTAGTTTTACAAAACAAAGTCAAATATCCCACTGGTTTTATGTTTTTATGCTCTTTTTTATGCTTAATAAAAATATAACAAAAATAAAATCAGCTTTGTTAGTTATGTACATTAACTATATCATATATTTTATATGTGGCCCAAGACAGTTCCTCTTCACTCAGTGTGGCCCAGGCAAGCCAAAAGGTTGGACACCCACGTGCTGTAGGTTTTGCTCACGAGCAATTGCCATGAGTTAAATACAACAGTTTAAATTCTCAAAGAGGGCAAATTTCTTTTTAACACACAGCATCTTGGTTTCTAGTTTGAGTGCTTAAAATTCTTACTCTTCTATGGAAAGTCTTTTTTATACTGAGTTATTACAGTCTATATGTGTGAGTAATTCCTCTCGCCCAGTAAGAGTCCAGCTTGTACTGACGGCTGTGTAGCAAGTAGGGAAGTAGTAAAGTCAGTGTGCATGTGTCAGGGCCGGGCCTGTCAGCAGTGAGTGCTTTGAGCACTTGAGATTGAAGATTGCTGGTGGCTAAACAGCATCATGTGAATGTACGTGCACAATTTTGCATGTCTGTGAAGGAAATGGAGGACACAGATCAAGGATCTCACGATGTAAAGCAAACTAACAACTGATCTATATTTTAACTTTGGAAAAATGCAGTTCAGTTACTTTATTTAAAAATATAAAAGATACCTTATTGATTTGTTCTAGGTTTTTCCAAACTTGTGTAATTGAATTATTTATTTATATAAAAATAACAATAAGAATTATGTTTAAATGATATTTATATTTCTTCATTTGACAGTAACTATCTAAAGGAAAGTATTTCTGCTAAAATGCTGCTGATTGAGTCTAGGGGGGAAAAAGTTTTTTTCTTCCTGCTGCAGAATCTGCTTGGTCCACTGGATTACAATTGAATGCATATGGAGAAGCCATAATGGCTGTCTGCTATGAAAAGCTCCCATTTCTCTTTCTTCCACTGTTTAAATTACCTTCACTACTCGGAGAGAAAAAGAAATCAGTTCAGCTGCATAAATTGACTTCTTTGATGCGGTTGTTTTTTGTTATTTGCTTTTAATTAACAGAGCCAAATAACACTTTTCTGCATGAAAAGTGATGGGATACTGTTTGCTTATGCTCTTCTCAAAAATAGTAACAAGAAAAGAGTAGAACCCTGAGGTGGAAAACATGAGTGGAGCACTTCCAGGTGTATATACATGCAGTTTCCAGTGGGTAGAGAGCCTATGAACCAAGTGAGAACCTGGTCACCATCCCACAGATAGCCAGCATGGCCACTTCCACATGAGGAGATGATGCTGGGCAGCCCTCCTGCGCCATGCCTGCCTGCACACCAAGTGAGGAGCAAGCACTTCCCTAGCCCAGCCGTGCAGAGGGGAGCCTGGGCATGCATACGCTAGCAGGCAGCTTCAAAGCACTTGGCAGTTTCCACCCAACTGCCACATTTTTCTCCAAGCTACACAGCGATTTCCTGAGCTCCCAGTATCATTCCCCATTATGTGGTTTAATGATTGTAACTGATGCTAATCTCAAGATCAACATTAATCACTTTATTATGATTCCAGTTCAGCAGTAGCATTCAAGGCTGCCACGCTGCCATTTTAATGAGCCCTGAACAGCTACTACGTAAAGTGCAACTTAAAAATTGTCTTTCAATGGAACAGCTCTGAAGCTTGCATGCATAAACTCCTTTTCACAAACTAAAGTCCTTCGTACTTCATTGTTACGTCTACATCTTTAAAAAAAAAAAAAAGGTGACTGAAAGACACCTGTTTTCATGGCAGGTAAGCTAGAAACAATGTACACAACCTAATTTTAGATTGCAAGGTTAACTGCTGGTGCTGAACCATGACCTCAAATTCTGACTTATATGTATTGGACAAATCTTATTTGAAAGCAACATAAAATCACACTTAGGATTTCACTTCAGAAAAGGACTCATTTGAAGTGATAGCCATGTATTTTTAACAAATGCAACAATAAATTACTGAACTCACAATCATACATGGGAGTGGAGCAAGCCGTGTTGAACCAGCAATAGTTAATGTTGGAAAATTGACTGGTTCCCCTCTTAAACTGAAAAGTGCACATGAGCAGAGATAGACCAAGCAACTGCCAAACATGTTGGCCATTTGCTGTAACACTTCTGAACCACAATGCAGATCCCTCAGCTTTGGAATTGAAAAAGACTGTGTTTTAAGGAAAAAGAGTTAAAATTGTGGCACACGTATGATCTACTTTCACACATTTTATTACATTGCAGCATTTCAAAATCTACATAGCAGGTACTCTGCCCAGAACCCAAATGCTACTTCTATACTTGGTGCATTCCTTACTACGACTGTTTACTTAATCAAAGTGGATAGCTGTGGTTTTCATTATCCTTATGCAAATATTTGCAGAGGTATTACTTACTTGTATTATGCATTGCCGTATAATTTTGCAACCAAGAGCCAACCCTGCCAATCCAAAAGTCCTCATGTATGAACTTTTTGTAACCAATGAGAGCAATCACCAAATAAATTGTTCGAAGTCTATAAGCAGCTGACTTCCTTCATGTTAATTATCATCAGCATAAAAAATGCATTAGCTCCAAAATACAGAAAAAGGTTGTTAATTTTAATAAGCAGGACAGATTGCTAGAGCCAGAGTAAGACTGCATATACAATTAAAGCTGTGGTTATAGCAGAACATAACATTAAAAGGCAACAAGAACTTAGGTACTTGTAGGAAGTCTAAGACTTCTGTTGGTAAGGAAGCTTTACCAGAATTGATTCGTGTGATGGACATGGAAGCAACATGTGCATAGTAAGCACCACTGTCCAGTGGAAACTCAGAAAACTGATGAGTTTAAGGTGCTACAGCTTAACTGCAAATTCTCCCATTTATTCCAAACATCAAGTTTATTCTAAAATACTGACAGGGTGCACTGTGTTTGTGTGATAATGTTTTTGTAGCATGGGGGCTACATGGCGGTCTCTGTGAGCAGAGCCCAGCACTGCCCCATGTCAGAGCAGAGCCAGCTCCAGCTGCTCCAATAGGGACACACTGCTGGCAGAGCTGAGCCATGAGCAGCACTGAGTGTGCTCTGGGAGAGCAGACTGAAAAAAGGAAAAACGGCTGCACAGCAGCAGCTGGGAGACAGAAGTGAGACGAAGAGAAGCAGCCCTGCAGGCACCTATGTCATCAGTGCAGGAGGAGGCAGGAGGTGCTCCAAGCACAAAGCAGCAGCTCCCTGCAGCCCAGCAGAGGCCCATGGAGGAGCAGGCTGTCCCCCTGCAGCCCATGGGCACTGTGTGGAGCAGATCTCCACGTGCATCAGTGTGATGCCAGCACACTGAGTTTCCACTGGTATTAAACTGGAGTAGAATCAAGCCTCTCCATCCTCATTAGCACAGAGAGGCCACTTTCTCCACGCTGTGAATTTCCCAGGTATGGCCTGCACAGAGCCCGTTAGGTCATCAGAAACTCAGGCTGCAGTGCTGCATAGGCTGTGATCCATAGAGGGAACTGCCAGAAGCTGGGAAGACTGCAGTTCAAGGTCAGCAAGCACAGATCAAGGGCTCAGTTAACATCAACAGGAGCCACCTTGTAGCAGTCGCAACAGCATGTCCAGTCAAACAGAGCGGAAATGAAAACCTACAGCAGTACAGAACAGCAGACAGGCAGGATGAATTCAAAGCTGAGTGCACTTCTCAGACATCTGGCTATTGTTGCCCAGCCAAATTTCTAGTTAATAAAATTGGCGTGGCAAGAGACTACCAGAAAAATTAGCAGACAGTAGATACCTTTGCTAGCAGTCAAAGAGGTGCCAGCAACAAAGTGGTCAGAGGTAACCTATTATGTAGGGTACAGAAGCCCAGGAAGGTTTACTACATCTGCCACCAGTTTCATGAAAATACGTTTTCCTTCATTACTGCTATTAAGCATGAATTAATAAGCATTTATCTTTTTTAAATATCAGTTATTTCCAATATTGATTTTTGTGAGCACCCAGCAGTTTCCTCCTCACTCGCTGGGTGTGTGTGAGAGTCTACGTCTTCCTGTAACTACCTGTAACTATCCAACTACAGCCAATATTTTTTCTCTTCTTTTTTTTTTTAATTTCATGATAGAAATACCTGTGTTAAGCAGCTGTTGCTGTAGTACTAAAGGTATTGGCACGTGTTTTTCCTGACACATACTTTACATGTTTTGGGAAAATAGTTGGGTAGTTCTGTTGAAAGCATCAAGCGAGAAGTTCATCACTGCCTAACAATTAGTCATCTGCTGTGGCACTAAAGAAATGCATCTTTGAAAAAAATGAATTATTTGTATGTCCTGCACTTCCCACCACTAGACATGAAATTAAGAAAGCACTGGGAAAAAGCTCCTCTGGATTCTCCACTATGTCCAATACTTTCTGCCACTTAAGTTTCTTACAAAGCAGCCAACGTGAAAGAGACTTAGTGGTTTACAGCCCAGCTCTGTGAATGTAGAAAAGATCTGGTCAAAGATCTGTTGCAAAACAAAGAACTCTATTACTCTTTGAATGGCTTCTTAAACATTTAAAACTTCCATGACCCAGAAATTCAACCAATGGATAGATTGCCCTTGACCTTACCATTCTGGATTAGTCTGTTTTTCTTCACTCTGTCTCTATATTCTGTTTTTTTTTACATATTAATCTGAAATACCTGGCCTCAGTTGTTTGATAAAATAATCACTGTAGAGATAACAGATTATTAAGTGCTCTGCTCAGCTGCCTGTGTGTCCATTAGTATTTCCTGCCTATGCAATACGGCAGAGCTAGTGTGGTTTCTAAGATGCCTCCTAGGATCGTGGAAGTCATATGAAGAGTATTTATTTTCAAGTTTTTTTCTTTGTTAAATTAAAATTTATACTATTTGCCTTTTCTGCTATGGAACTCTCTTACTCAGGAAAAATGAACAGTGAACTATTTTTCAAAAAAAAAAAAAAGCCTACGGCTATCTCCAATAAAACTAAAGCACAGTCAAACTGACATGACAGGAAATCTTCGTTATAATAGAGGGTAAATGTATTCCTCATTCTTGCTGCATTGACACACCTTATGCCGGACCTCGTAACAGAAAAGTAATGGTAAACCTGAGCACACAAACACGTCATATCAGTGTAAATATAATAAACAAATGGGAAAAAAACTCATATGCATACCAAGGGATTAAAACTGGCTGCAATACTTACACATTTCTCTTTTTTTTCTCCTTTTCAGCACAAAATTCATCACAACAAAAATCCAAACTCGAGCTCTCCCTCCTGTAAAAGCACCTAGATTTCATAGGTCACGATACAAAGTCAGAAGAGCAGTCAGAGTTAAGCACGAAGCACTGAAATTCTTGTGTGCTTACAACTACTAATAGGAGTTTAAGAAAAATGAAGATTAATTAAGAAATGAGCCCATAATTGGCACAAAAGCCTATGGTAAAAGTAAAATTAAATAATGATGACAAGTAAGAAACTTATTGCAAAAGTCAGCTTTGAGAAGCACCTATTGCTGCCACAGCACAGCAACTCAACTTTCAGCGGTCACAGAAGGATTGAATTCCCTTATCTCAGCCCAGCTCTGCTACTTTACCAATTACTTTCCCTGAGACGAAGGCCACACAAATGTTCGGCCTCTTGGATTGGCAGGACTTGGCGAAACTGCTCCTCAAACAAAAGAGGCCACATACATAACGTATTGTGTTACTGTAACAAGGCTCTTAAGTAGATCTGAAGTGACCTTATTGGCCTGAGTCATAAAATGGTAACACATTGTGGACTAAAAATTTATGGCAAAATCTGACCGCAGCAATATCCCGTTGCTGCTCTAGTTAGCACACAAGGCTTTACCACCTTTTGATTTATTGTATTCTGATTGCTATACTTCCAATTTTTTTTATGTTTTTTTTAAGAGATCTGGAACAGTGCTACTAATAGAGCTCCACTGCAACCACAAGCAAGTCAGCAACTCAACACATATGCATTTTGCTTTTCAAATACAGAATCCATCAACAACAACCTAGAAGTGGTAGCATATCAACTGCAATTAACATATTAGCTAGGATAGCATAAGAAACAAGCATGCCAGTTCACTATGATAGTGTAGATAATGAGGAATACTGAAGAAAATAATTTATTAGAGGAAGTAAGGATGACTTTCTGCGGTTTCCTTACATGCTATTGATTAATCATTCAAAGAGGCTTCTTAGGTTCAGTTATGCTGAAGACAGAGAAATAGAACAAGGTGAAATCTTCATGTTGACAGTTTCCTACTCAGAATATTTAGCTCGGTTTAGTGGGAGCAGGAGCCCGGGCTGGCAAATAGTAGCAGGAACAGAGGCTACAGTTACTGTGACTTCAGACAACTAGAACATAAAAATGCCTAAAATCTAGAGGAGGATGTCTGTAGACCAAACTGTAATTTAATGCTAGTAGCAATGGAATTATTCAGCTCAGCATTACTTCAGCCTTTTTGTATTATCAAACACCGCAATTTTCTGAGTGTTTCCGACATTTTAGCCATGGGAAATCTTTTCAAGAGTAGAGGATCTGCATAGCAGATGGATAGAAACAAATACGTTGTTAGACTCAAAACCTCATGTGTTGATTCTTCACCTCACACTGCACCACGGGCCAACAGAAGCACGTCCTTAGTGTGCGAGAATAAAGCACGTGCTGGCTGCACGAGTTCTACAAGCCCTCTGAACTCCAAAATAGTTTTTCAAAAATTCATATTCGCCCAGAAAGAAAGCATATTCAAAACACCGTATAAATTTCTTCTGGATGACAAAGTTTTCAAAAATACGATGGCTTACGAAAAGCACTAGTATTTGTAGTGTCTCTGAAAGACTCTAGGCCTTAATTTATTGAAACAATTGTTTACAAACCCCAGACATCTGAAAAATGTGCTTTTTGATTAGCAGAAAGCTTTTGCTACACTTAAGAGAGTGTTTAATTTTTTGCTACTGACTGTTTTTCTTTTCCTCCTGGGGAGCGGGACTGGGTGAGTTCATCCATCCACCTCAAGCTGCTGCTTGTCAGGAAATCTGGTGCAGTAATTTTTCTCCCTGTCATTTATTCACTTCATTTCTCTTGGTCTTGATTTCAGTCCAGGTCACCAGAGATAAAAATGCCTTACCTCCTGTTTGTACCTACGATCCTCCAGCTAAGGTCAGGGTTATTAGACATTTTTTAAATTACGGATAGAAATATTCTGTGAAGAATTTTGTTACCCAAACTAATTCTTGATCAGCAATCTAGAAGATACCGTACAAACACACAAATCAGGTAACACTTGTCAGTAAATGGAGGGAGTGTATGAGCCAGACTACAAAGCAAAAAAAAAAAAAAAAAAAAAAAAAAAAATACGTCTTTGCCATTTGAGCTGCATGATCTGAACTGAGTTGTATGAGTCAAGGAAAGCCTGAAGTGACAAAGTTGCTGCTGCTTCCTGCATGAGCTGAGGCAAGGCAGCAGCACTGCAGAGCTCGCTGTTGGTAACTTCCACCCTTGCTGCCTGGAGATGCAGCTTCCCCAGGCAGCCTGCAGAAAGCTCCATAAGGGCAGATGCAATGGAGATAAACTACTTGCCAGCCTTGTCCCTTCTGCATGTGCTGTAAGTCTTGATGATGCTGAGAATCAAGTAGGTATCGCCATCACATTGACCATTTCTTACGCAAGAACACCTGAAGGTGCTACTTACAAAACCCCTGATGCCACAGGAATTAGTAGAGCCATTAATAAACTTACTGTTTTTCTCCCATTCCTATTTTTCCCCACTAAGCTGTTCTTTTCCCAGAAGGACGAATGCTTATGTGACAGTCCTTACACCTACAAGCAGGGACATACAGCTTATTCAGAATCTCGGTGTGAAACGCTCGGTGTGAGAAATGTTTCTGTTGTATTGCGGTAAATAAAGAGAAGACTCAGCAGCCTAATCACAGTACATCGTTTTAAATAAAGGGGAAGAAATACCTTATGAACTAACAGAGATTGTCACTCCATTTCCAAACAAGCAACTAAGACCAGCACCCTGCTCCCATTCTGCACCTTCCCCCAGTGACAGAGCACAGTGCCTCGGTAGCTTATGGCTGCTTGTGTAGTCACACTCTCAGGATGACAGTAGTTTCTGTAAATATTCTGGACAAGCGCCATAAAATATGAATTATTCTGTTTATTTAAAACATTCTGTGAACCAGGATACATTTCACCTCGTAGCACTCATGGTCGGTCAATTCCTTTAAGTTTCCCTCCATCTTCCCCTGTCTCCCAAACAACCCCCTCTCACCCCCACCATCCAGGGAAAGCTCTTATCCTCTTACCTCATGTTTTCTTTTCAAAAATTTAAACCAAAAGACTTGCACGTACCCTAGTGAAAAGACTTAAATTTACTCAGAGATAGGTCTTAAAAAGATAAAGTTTTCACCAAAATTGACCAAATTTCTGAGATGTTTGTTACGTCATTTTCCCCTGTGGACCACTGCAGTTACAGGTGCATGGTTAACTTGAGGATAGAGGGAAGAACAAAGCTGTTTCCATTTAAGTGCTTAAACATGGGGGCTCAAAGGCTTAGAATTGAGGTTTGCACATCTCCTCAATGAGCGAAGCATGAGAAAAAATGAACTTCTTAATAAGATCATTACCTAATTAGAAGCACACCTCTGACCCATCTAGCCTTTACTATTAAACTAAGTTGTAACGCGCGAAGAAGTAAATTTTAATTTTTTTTTCCGCCCTTCTATTCTTCTTCTTTCTTAGTTTTATCTAGGCAAGAGATGTTTATGACCAGACTTCTCCAAAATGGTGACTCATCACTCGCAATGCAGGAGAACGCTGTGCTCTGTTTACAGCACTGCGCAGCTTAATGCATTTTGGGGATTTTTTTCTGCCAGATGTTGCCCTATTCGAAATTCATACACAGCAAAAGAAACATAATAGTGAAGTCCTGACTTTTGGCAAAATGACAAAACAGACATACGTTAAACATCGGCTTTCTAGAGTTTACATCACTCACACCCCTCAGTCTACGAGGACCTACAAATTACAGCTGCCGAAGTTTTTGCATAACCTAAACTTTCAGCTCTAGAGAACCCTTACTTGTCTGCATTTATTTATATTCTTGGTAATGGAGTGCTTCATTATTTATACTAGCTGTTTAAACAGTAACCGGGTTGTTTTAGGAATTGTGCGTTTATGCAGAGATGGGCCGCGCGTTTTATGTACCCGAATAAAATAAAGTTTTACCAACGACACTAAGCTGACTTAAATATGAAGAATCATAACAGCAAAATATTTTTCCCTAAAATCTTTCGGGATAGTTTTAACAGGCAAGCAGTGTAGATCAGGTTACTTCTCCCATCTAGGAGCCATGTTGCTTGACTGTTAGGATTTAACATTGTTAACAGACACTGCTGTATTTTCAAGTCTCCTTTCATTTTTAAAAATATGTAACATAGTTCACATGTAAACAACAGCTCTGGAGAAATGCGCTGTGGAAGAGTTATTACCAACACACTAAACAATCTCCTAACTGAACTTAAACCAAGGCTGGCAGCCTGCAGTTCTTCAAAAACAGAGATTGGTCACCCTCCTCAACCAGGGAGCCTTTAGATCTCGCAGTATCTACAGAAGCAGCAAGAATTCTTGCATCTCTTATCTCTACCGTTTTGACTGTACATTGCCTTTCAGAATTTTTGTTTCTGTTTCAAAAGATTTTATCATCATTTTCAGGCAATTGTAAGGCTGGACCGTGTGCAAGCTACCCGCAGACTGTATTACACTGTAAAGGGTGTGCTAGGACAGGAGGGAGTGTACCATATATGAATAATACGCATAAAACTAAACCTTAATTTAATTTTTTTCTCTCTCAGTTCCATTCCTCCACCACCTTTTAAGCAAGTACCTCTTGAGAGATGCTAAACAAAGTAGAAATTCAAGTAGTTTTTAGAATACGGGTTCAGAAATTTAATGAAATGTCACTCTGGATTCAATGTTTCAGACCTTGAAAGCCACTTAGGAAAGAAGTTAAGGATTTCATGTTAAAACACTGGTAGTGACCACGTACCCAGCAAAAAGGTGAGTGTTTATGATCTCAGTGACATGGGATTTCCATTTCCTTTAATGAGCCAAGGCATCAGACCCACACTTCTAACTCGTGCTTACACAGAAGCTTCCCCCGGGACAATACATCTGTTTCTGCGGAAGCAAAGGAAAGTAGGTGCGGAGAACAGGGGCAGGGAGGGAGGAGGACGTGGAGAAAGACCTATACAGTACTCAAGGAGACAATGACGGTATCTGGGGCACGGCTGCCCCTCGGACACTTCAGGCCAGAGAGAAGGGGAAGGAAGCACGTCAGTGAAGGTTCACACCAGTCACTGGTGGCTCCCACAGTGCTCAGCTCCAGCTAAGCAGCGCTTGCATTTCTGTTCTAACGGCTGAGCTTGGAGCCTGTCAATGAGTGATGGTTTCCCATTTGCTGTCTACAGAGCAATGTTCATGGAATTTATTTTTTTTCAGAGATACTTGGATTTTGATTTTGACGGGCTGGCAGAAACGTGTTAAATTGTCTTCCTTGTCATAAGATTTAATACTGGTGAGGACCATAAAAACAAAGTGCTAACTTTGCCAGAAATGATACACAGTATTCAGGATATTTAAAGGCATTTTATTTACTCTTTTCACTGTTTCTTCATATGAGGAGACAGACACATCTCAGATGGACAGCACACACGGATTATGAAGTTCTCAACTGCTACTTGCCTTCTGTCTGCTTGCAAGGCAGACCAAAGTGCTTAGGACAAGGCTCACAAAACACACAAATCTCGATTGCCAGTCAGTGAGCAGGGCATCTGCCAGTAAGGTGCACACCTGGCTGATCAGCCCAGCCCCCTGCCAAGCAGCATCTGCTGCAACTTCACTCTCAAGAGAAACAAACAACAACCAAAAAAAAACATGAAGGGGAAAACTTCCTTACGGAGATTTGTCTAGGTGAATAAAAAGCAAGGCAAAAAAGACAAAGGGAATGGGGAGCTGAGATGTGGAGGATATAGGAGAAAACCTTAGACATAGTGGTAGAGGGAGGAGAGGTCTCTGTGTGGAAAAAGCAGCAAGCCAGCAGGTAAAGTAAGTTCTCAACAGAGCACCTACCCGCCTGTCCTGTGTAACTGCATCTTCTTTAACCGTATCCTCTAAGCACCCAGTTTTGGCCTGCATGGTATCTAAACTATCCAAAACTCACTCTCGAAGATGAGGAGAGTGAAGGTTAAATGAAACTCAAACATCTTGGGAAGTTCTTAAGAAGGTGAAAGTTGAGGGAAGCAATCTGTGACACCTGAAGTACAGTTTGGTGGCCCCAAGTAGAAAACCCTTGAAGGACAAGGAATATAACATCAAGCGCACAACTAGTTTGCCTAGGGATATTTGTTTTATCCCAGGCTGGAAAGACCAAGTCTCCATGAGCAATAGCAATGATCATTTTTAGAAGAAAACAGAGTAGCTGAGGTGCTCAAGGCCAGGTCGGACGGGCCCTGGGCAGCCTGATCCAGTGGGTAGCAACCGTGCCCATGGCAGAGGTTGGGACTTGATGAGCTTTAAGGTTCCCTCCAACCCAAACCACTCTATGGTTCTATGTTTGGATAAAACCCTTTATAACTACAGGAAGAATTAATTGTTGGATGGGTAATCATCTTCCCCAAGGTTTTGAGTGTATTACTTAATATCTAGAAAATGCAATTAGACACAGCTTGTCTTTCTCTGCAAAGTGCCTAACCAACGTAAGTCATTGTATTAACCACCAGTTTTACAGGAACAACTTACTATCCAATTCTAGCACTCAGCATCCTGGATGACATGTGAAGAAACATCAATTCTTCAATTCTATCTCCAATTGCTCTTTCTGAGAGCAGCAACAGAGGAAAAACAGAGAAAGGGAAAAGCACACATGGTTTATAGCTGATCTCTCTGCCTTTGTCATAAGGAAATTTAATCTGTACATAGAGCAATTAATATCCTCATCACCACGCTTGCTCCAGCATCAAGCAGGGCTTTAGCTATAATCTGCAAGTGTATAAAGCAATCAGGATAATGGAGCTTATGGACGTTGTGAAGAAAGTAAAAACAACTTCAGATAAAAAGGCTGCACCAGAAGCCATGACTGGTCTGCTTCTTATTTGTAACATGCAACTACACAAAGTGCCAGCTTGCTCTTTAGGAAAATGCTTGCTCTTTAGCAAGGAGAGTCAAGAGATTATTAAGGAAGCAAAACCTGCGTATGTCTGTCTTTGATTCCTAGTGGTCTGTACTTATAACCTAATGTGCTATCAAGTCAATGCAAGAGCTGTGTGACTGATGTAAGAAATAGGCCAATAAACAAAGGCATTTAGCCTCTCCCTTAGGTCAGCCAATGCAGATATGTAACACTACACGTGCTAGTGTATGTGTGAAAAAGTACCACAGCCCCACATCATTCGTTACAATAACCACATAGTCCAAATAGTTAATTTGTTTTGAAAAACAGCTTTAAAATAAGTAAGCAGTACATTTTGACCTGGTAGCAACATGCTTCAAAGCATTTTCTTTCATTCACACAGTTTGTCATTTTACGAAAATATACACTAAGGCTATTTGTACTCCACACAAAGCTAGAATGCAGGACTTGAAACAGAACACTCAACGTTTAAGGTATAATATGTACATTTCAATTCTGAATGAGGCACTAAATCAGCCAAAACTTGCCTCTGACAGACTAGTGATGAATTATAGGATTTTCAGTAATCCTCCAATAAACAAAGTGAACACTGTTCTTCATGCAGAAACTGCTGGTTAAATCGCACACAGCATAGATCTGCTATTCTTGCTGGAAAATATGACATTACCTTGATTGTCAGACACTCTTCGAGAAACACTCAATTTTCCAGCTCGCCTCTATGTAAGCACACAGTTTAAAAGAAAAATTATGTGATAGAAGTCATAAACATACAAAAACTCTACCTAGCAGCATAGACCTTAAAAGAGTTTTCTATGCTCAGGATCAAGGGAGAAAAGTGCTTTTAAAAATATGCTGTGAAGGAAGGAAGAAGGATTACATGAAGCTGGAATTATTTTGCAAAAGAAAATAAAGCCTGTCATCCCTCTCTAGCAGGCTGTAAAGATGTCTAATGTTAAAGCCAGTTTGTCACCTGCGAGAGGCTGAGTTCTGCACGGTATTTGGAACAGGACCTGCCTTGCACAGGTAAGCTCCCTGGATGCTTGGCAGGGAGGCAGTACCACCTGCATGACACGGCAAAACACTTCTATTTGTGTCCAGGATCACGTACTTCTTGGTGAAATATGTCTCTTTCAAACAAGTTTGTGAAGCAAAAGCAAACTGTATGTACCACTCCACGATTAAAAGTGAAATCATTTGCAGAAGAATATGGACCCAAATGTATGTTTTAACACTTGGACAGAACAAGTAACTTGCAAAAATGGCAGATTAATAGAATGAAATCACATCAGCCCCCATCTGTCTTCTTCTAAAGTGACAAACAAAACTAGTTTTAGTGAAGTCATCCAGAGGGACCTGGACAAACTCAAAAGGTGGGCCTGAGTGAACCTGATGAGGTTCAACACAGCAAAGTACAAGGTCTTGCACTTGGATCGAAGTAATCCCAGATACGTATACAGACTGGGAGAAGAGATCCTTGAGAGTAGCCCTGTGGAGAAGGACCTGGGGGTCCTGGTGGATAAAAAACTGACCATGAGCCAGCAGTATGCTCCTGGAGCTCGGAAGGCCAACGGTATCC
>WBMW01005090.1:113966-129647 GCA_013396635.1 Penelope pileata | reverse complement strand
TTTTTTAAATCTTGCCTTAAATCCCTAACGTCCTCTCACTTAAAAATCTCTAAAGGTTCCAAAATCTATCCTACCCCTGATGTGAAGATATTTGAAGTTGATGATGGAATTTAGTGCTACAAAGGATGAGAAGAAACAATTTGCTCAGGGACAGCAGATCACGCTAATGGACAAATATGTGCAAGATGCAGCTACAAAGAATGGCTTCCACACAAAAAGTTCAGGAAGTTCAGACCAGTAGAACAGCTCATTTCAGAGACATAGCCCATTTGAGTGGCCCAGAAAAACGTTCATGTGAAAAAAAGAAAATCCCAGATGCCATTATGTCTCTCCACAGCGTGCCTTACTGAGAGCATTTTTTGCCTGGCTCACATATGTACAAAAACCTAGATGAGCAGTGATGAAAGACCAGATTCAAAACAAACATTTTTAAATTGGGCCTAGGAACTGGCAGAGATGCTGGGTTCCTAATATTAGATGGCAGTGACTTCTGTAAACAAAGAGCATGAGAAGAGAAAGTCCTAACCCCACAGGACTCTGGCAACTTGGAGAACCTCCACAGTGTAAGGTGTAAAGTATGTCATGACCAAGAGCACAGCGAAATGCTTTGCAGAACAGATAAAATCAAGCTGAGATGCCTCTGGGAATCCAGACTTGTCTTCTTTTGATGCTTTCATTTTAAATGTCTATCTGTGCAGCAGCAACACTGAATGAAGTAAGGCTCACTTCAAAAATGCCACTTTTTTCATTGACTCAATTTTAGTTGGTCCAGATAAAAAATTGTTGAAATAATGGAAAATTCTATTCACAGAGAGGATCTGACTGTGCATGGGGTCAGAGAGCTCTCAGCGCAGCCACCTCTCAGAACACTGTTGAAGGCTTTGGAAGTTCCCTGTAATGGAGGGGACTGCATTTTTTTCTTGGATCCTTTGCAGCCAGAATGTGGGAACATAAACAAACCTTTGTATCACAGCTGATCCACCAGAAAGCAATCACTGGACCAGTGAGTGCTCTGCAGTTCGCTTAAGACACTCTACTCATCACAGATTATCTCTGTATTAAGCTTAACTGTGAGGAAAGAAAAGCAATGGCTCCATAGGTAATGATAAAAGATAAGCCTGATCTCTTGGTCAGGGAGAACAGGTAGCAACCATAAGCCACAACTCTGACACACAACATTTCTCCCTCCTTGGAAAGAGCATTGAGAGTGCACCAAGGATTTCAATTATTCAGGATAATCCCAGACATTTGCATGAAGTCAGAAAAAAAAAAAAAAACATTTATGCAAGCATTTATGTTCCTCAGCCCAATTTATTTTCCCTCCAGTCTTGTTTGTCAACTGGGACTCCTTTACTAGTAAGCATTCATTTTAACAGCCATGGCTCCTGAACCAGCAATTTCATTCATCTTTCCATGCAGGGTTTTGCCTTTGCATGTCCCTATCTCTGCAGAGTATAATGTAATTCTCTGTAATGTATTCAACCTAAAGTGCTGTTCCTATTTTACACGGAGCCGGGTCTTACAGAACCCAAAAGCTAAACACATGATTTACAAGCCAAAGTGATATGCCGGGAGAGCTTGGCCCAAGGAGAAGCTTTAACACTATTGTAGGCAAGCTCTAATCTGCAGCTCAATGTGGAAATGAGCTGAGCAAGGAAGGAGTTAAATGATCAAGGTAAAATGTTATTTAAATACAGTGAATTAAAAGCTCTAGCCTAGCTGCAAAGATTAAAAAAGGGCACAAGCTTGGCAATGTTCCTAAGGCAGTAAAAGCAATGTTCAGAGAGAAAGAAATCTTTGTCTGAATGCAAAAAAGGAAACTCAAATTGGCAAAATGGAGCAAGGAAAATGTATCTGGGTGCTAGCAAACTGAAAGAATACAAAATTTCCTCAACACAAGGAGAACCGCCACAAACATTTAAGCATGGCCACTGCCAAAGCTCTCACAACATAGTCAAGGTGAAACCCCAGAAAATTCACAGTCTATTTTTAAAACTACATATAATTTGTATTTCTTTCTGTCACATATCATTCTCCTCTGTTTTCCACTCTGAAGCAGAAAGGTCAGTCACTTTTTCCTCATTCAGCTATGTTATAAGAAATGCTGTCTTGCAACTCAAATATGTTTCCATGGGTGCAAATGGGGCTTTTGCTGATGATTTCAGTAAAATGGGGACATGGGCACCAGCCTTCTTGGAAAATCTGCAGCAAGTGGAAAGGAACCTTAACCTCTTGCCTCTTCAAAGGAAGGCACCATGTCTCTATGCCCAGGTGGAGGCTGGTGACAAGTGGTGTCCCCCAGGGGTCTGTTGGGACGAGTGCCCTTCAACATATTCATCAATGTTCTGTGTAGTGGGGTTGAATGCATCCTCAACAAATCTGCTGATTACACTAAGCTGAGTGGTGCAGTTGACAAAATAGAAGGAAGGGTTGCCATCCAGAGGGACCTGGAAAAGCTCAAAAGGTGAACCCATGTCAACCTAATGAGGTTCAACGAGGCCAAGCGCAAGGTGTTGCACTTGGGTTGGAGCAATCCCAGATATGAGTACAGACTGGGAGAACTCATTGCGAGCAGCACTGCTGAGAAGGACTTGGGGGTTCTGGTGGACAAAAAGCTGTACATGAGCCAACAGTGTCTGCTTGCAGCCCAGAAGGCCAACTGCATCCTGGGCTGCATCAGAAGAGGGGTGGCCAGCAATGAGAGGGAGAGGATTGCCCCTTCTACTCTGCCCTTGTGAGACTCCATCTGGAGTATTGCGTCCAGGCCTGGGGCATCCCAGCACAAGACAGACAAGGAGTTGTTGCAGGTCCAGAAGAGGGCCATGAAAATGATCAAAGGGCTGGAGCACTTCTGCTACAAAGACAGGTTGAGGGAGCTGGGCTTGTTCAGCCTGGAGAAGAGAAGGCTCCAGGGAGATCTCATTGCAGCCTTCCAGTACTTAAAGGGAGCTTACAAGCAGGAGAGGTACTGACTTTTTACAGGGACTGACAGTGATAGGACAAGGGGGAGTAACTTTAAACTGAAAGAGAGATTTAGATTAGATATTAGGATGAAATTCTTCACTCAGAGGGTGGTGAGGTGCTAGAAGAGGTTGCCCAGAGAAGCTGTGGATGCCCCATCCCTGGAGGCATTCAAGGTCAGGTGAATGGGGCCGTGGGCAGCCTGATCCAGTGTGTGGAAACCCTGCCCATGGCAGAAGGGTTGGAACTAAATGGTCTTTAAGATCCTTTCCAACCCAAGCCATTTTATGATTCTGTTGTTAGCTAGAGGAGTGAGACTACACTCAGGTGCTGTGAGTGCTGACCTTTGCCAAAAAGGGTGGTCCCACGTCCTTCTCGCAGGGAACATAATACTATATGGGTACTGAGATAGATCAGCTTGCTGATCTAGTGGCATGATTACCCTTTTTTTCTTTTTGACGGGTTGGTTTTCTGTGGAATTGGGTTCAGCTTGTGGTCACACAACATCTGAATCCCCCATCAGGCAGCAGCGTGTGAACACATGGCTGAGAGGAGCGGGCCCACTCCATCCTGCTGCATCAGATGAGGTATAATGTGAAAATGTCTCATGAGAAAAGCATGATCAGAAGCGTCAGCACCAGGCCTTGAGGGACCCTGATGAGTTTCTACAGGATGCAATTAATTAGACTGATGAGCATCCCTTTTCCTAAATGGCAAGCCTGCCATTGAAAGCTGAGTGGGGAAAATGAATTCAGTTTCTTGGAGACTTGTATTGCTTCAGATTGCGTTCTTCCTCCCACCTTGCTGTACAGTGAGAAAGTCTCAACTGAAGACTGTGGAGGAAGATGTGTGATGCCCTGGAGCTGCAAAGTCCTTTAAACCCGCTAAACTGGGGAGGCTGGATGGGGAGCCCTATCAGCCAGCATGGTCACCCCACTCCAAACATCCTGTGCAATGGTTTTTCAGTGAGTTCACTCTGCCTGCCATGGCTTTGCCACTCACCTCACAGTGTGACTGGAACAGAAGCAGAGAATTCTGACTGAGGCAGAAGGTATCTTTGGGTCCAACCTCTGCTCAAGCTCAATAATGATTGAGCTACAGCAAATCTAATCACTTCCCAAAACCCTTTCCTCTCTGATCAGGTTACTAAGGATTCATTCCAACTGGGAGAAAAGGGACATTCCTCATCCAGTGTGCATACAATCAAAACGTGTCACAGTACTTCTAAGGAAACTCCATTTAAAATGATTGTCTCCATTGAATTGCCTGTAAGGAAAAACCCCAAAATAACCCAGTGAACATCCAGTTCAATTCATCATTGTTGTTTGTGACCAATGCCAAACACATCCGAGAAAAGGCCATTACTTACATAAATTCCTGCAATCCTATGAACAAGGAGAAATGTCTTCCTGACCTGGTCTTTGGCCAATGATACATTAATAGCCTTTGTAATTTTCTTTTAGGTAGCGCAACCACAGAGGCTCTCTACATTGAAATAACCAGGACTTTGGAGATTCCCTAAACAAGTTCCCATGGGAGAAGGGTTTGTAGTTAAGTTTTCAGAACTCTGGTAAATTGCTCACACAGGAATTTACTGTCATTATTCTTTGCAGTGACGGAAAGAAAGAAAAAACCAGATAATACTGGAAATGGATCCTTCCAGTTGGAAATGTGATATTACATGACCTGCTGATATTTCTTTCTTTCTTTCTACTTTCAAAGCAAAACTGGATGAACAGTATCTATCCACTGCACTGATAGCAAATGACACATTTTGGAAATTATCTGCTCATATACCTATATTGTTATTAAAAGGGAAGGATGGAAATTCAACTGTGTTCAGCACTTTTATAGCAAGTTTTTTCTTATGAATCTAACTTTAGTTTTACAGGACTGGGTTCTGTGAAACTAAGGAGTACACTTGTGCTGCTGCATGGGAAATGTCTTGTTTTTAATGAGTTGCCAACTTAATGACCTGTGGGATTTCAAAGTTCCTTTTTGGTTTTAAAGGAAATGATTAATATATATTCTGCCTTTAATTATGGTGCTGTAATTGTGTGAAAGGAATTCCATTCATTTCTTCATTTAAGTGTTTTGCATTTCTGAATGTTAGAGAATGCATTCTTATTAAAGCGTCTGTCTCTAAAAGAAATCTATAATATTATTCACTTTCAAACTGAAGATCAATGAGAATAATGGTGCTCCTCAGTTTTGGCGCAGAATATTTGGGTTCTTACTTTAAAAGGATGTAGATGTTGTTTAAAAGATTGCTTGACTAAAATAAGGTGGATTTATATGGAAATAAATGCCATGGTTTCAAGCATCTATTAATGTAATACCATCCCTTATTTTTTACAACAAAAACAAAAAATTTATAAAACAGGAACTCTCATGTGTATATTTTTGTTGATGCTTAATAGGCTGCTGTAGCCCACAAGCACATGTCCTTGGTTAAATTTGGATAAGTGGTAATTATAATATACTGCAGAAAGTAAATCTTAATCCTGCTGTTCTGTCTCCATAATCTAAGGATTTTCTACTACTGAAAATACTTCTTGACTTCTTTCTCCTGTTTTAGCCCCAAGGAACTGGGAGATTAATTTTCTGATTTTTTTTTAATTCTGTATATACACACCATCTACAGATCCCATCCCTGTGACTCAGCCATTTTGATCCCTTGGTGATCAGCCAGATATTTTCTGTGAATCTCTGGAAATAAACTCTTTGATTTGGCTATCCCTTATGCCTACAGAGAGCTTGATTTTTCAAAAACTTGATTTAGAAAAATCTTTCAGGGTGCNAAAAAAAAAAACAAGAACATGGAAACAAAGAGCACCTTTCTCCCACAGCCTACTGAGCTTTTCTGTACCCAGCAGCACACCAGCAGCCTCCAGCTGCTCATCACCAGGGACCTCCAATTTGCTTTCCCAGACTGTTTGGCCTATAGACCAGGTTTCACTCCACAACATGGGTCACAAAGACAGCACAGACTGAGCGTCTGAGACTGGAAGTCTTTCTTTCACATATGTTCGGACTCTTTGTTTCTTTGGGGTTTTGAATAGTCCCCAGCCTTTAGTAAAAGATGTGAAACTTGCATTCGCTAATGCAATTTACAGCTTCTCATATGCTCTTCTCCTTCCTGCCAGAGACAACTGTCTCCTCCCCCAGGAGCAGCACCGCTGTGAAAGGACCACAGACTAGGAAAGGACCACCCCATCATCAAATCCCAGTTGCCTGCCATCTGTCTCAGGATCATGTCATATAATCCATTTATAAATTTACCAACATCCATCTTAAGACTGCTTAGGAATTGTTGCTTTTCCACACCCACTGGAAAGCTCTTATTTCCCATAGATAAGCTTCTACTGTCTAATAGGAATACCTAGTATTAATCCCTCAGTGCATAGGCTTGAATTTTATGGGATTACATTTAAATCCACTTCCATTTCCCCAGTTCTCATCCATCCAGTTAACTCTAGGCATTTTGCCTTTACAAACCTGCATCAGGAAGGATACAGGTTAAGAAGTGGATTTGATACACAAGAACTGCATTACAGTTGTGTTAATAAATAGAAATTACTCTACTACCCTAGGAAGGTTACAGCGACCTTGCCTGTTAGTTCAAACGGGAAACTATGCCTGCTATTTCTTTTAAATCAGAGCACCTGAGCCTTCTGCTAGAAGGGAAGAGCAAAGTAAAATTGCAGTAACACATCACCATAGGAGTATAACAGAAGTGTGGAGGTAATTTTCACAAATGTAATTGCGTAGACAAAATAATTCTCCTATACTAACCAACATAGTTATAACCTAGTATATCAATTCAAGAATCTGTATGATTTAGAGATACTTAGAAAAATAGAAATATAAGTAAGGCTGATTTTCTGAAGCTTTGCCTCAGCCGTGCTTCTGGAAACCGCCTCTGGCTTAACTGTCAGCTACGTCAAAATGAATGAGACAAGCAATTTAGTAAAAAAGAAATGATAATTTCATTTCTCTTTTAGTAGGCCTGTAGCTTTCATAATAATTTAATTGAGCCCACATGTGAACCTAGCAAAAGGAACCAGTACACCCCAGACACCAGTGTGAGGGTCCATTGCCATTACTGAAAGAGGTTCTCAACTTCCTCTGTCCTCACCCAGCTGCTCAGCTTTGCACCATGGGGAAGTAATACTAGCACAGACCTATTTCTTGTGGCAAAGGCATTACAGAAAGCACTTAACAGCATCAGCCTCAACACCAATCTTTGAGGAACTGCCTTCACACTACTCTTTTCTCTTTGGGCAGTTTCTCACCCTGCCTGCAGCTCTAACACTAATTTTCAGGTTCGCCACATTTAATAATTTTCCATTTGGCACTGCATCAGGCCCTTTACAGAAGCTGATAGCTCTATTGCATTTTATCAGTTATCTTACTAAAGAAAGACATCAAGTTTGTCTGGCATGAAGTACTGTTGCCAAATGCACTTTGCATTTTATCTTCTTTTACAAACTTTCCAGAATCACAGAACGGCTGAGGCTGGAAGGGACCTCTGGAGGCCATCTGGTCCAACTCCCCTCCAGCTTTAGCAGCTAATTGCCCATTTTGTCTCTTCAGTCATTTTTTCCATCAAAAATAGATTTTAAGTCCTGTGAAGTCAGACTGACAGACTATCCAGAATTCTTTTCCTAAATATAGCACCATGTATTGATATAATTGAGACCTTGCAAGCTGTGGAATCAATGTTATCTGTTTTCTTTGTGCACGCAGCACATTCTGCCTGCCCTCAGCAGATCATGAAAGCACTGTTGATAGAGGAGCAGTAATTAAAAAGTCAATAAATTCTTCTGTCAGGCATTTCAAGTAGATTAATAAGAAATGAATAAATTTTATATTACCCTAAGTAGAATTGGATAACTTCACTTCCTTGCGTTTACCCTGGAATATATTACCAGTCAGTGCTGCACCAGTGCTGCAGTTCCCTGAAGGCCCCTGGGGAGCAAGATCATAATTCCTGCAGTCTACAATGTTGATTCCCAGCTAAGTTTCTAACTTCCCTTTTCCAGCAGATAATTCAAATTGTTATGTCTGACAGAAGGAGCTAGGCAGATGTCATAAAGTGTAGATCTGTGGCATATCATGTCCTCAGTTTTACAGTCCACAATATATCCTGGAGATTATCATCCCCTACGATACTGCAGCCACTCCTGAGACAACACTGCTCTATCTTGTCTTCTTTCTTCTTACATACTGTTTCCTTCAGAATGTCTTCTCAGACGGAATGCCATTGGTCTGAGGTGTTCACACATGGTTTATCACTTTGATTCTCCCTTCCTGGCTGCTTCATTAATTCTTCTGTCCTGGCGGGGGGAGGATTTCAAGCCTGGACTTTAAGAAGATGCCGACAACAAAGGGATAGTCAAGAAAAAGCAAGCAATGTGAGAAGGGATTTAGAAAATGTGGCCTAGGAATAAACGATTAAAAGAAATTATATTTGTTTGCTCCACAATAAGGAAGACTGAAGAGACTTCAGGGCAGATGTCTGGTAACAGGCCTCATAAAAGATGTAGAAGACTAACTAGGTATGTCTGAGTTTTTCTTAATGCACTGGGTCTGAAAAAGACAGTCTCTCAAGATCTGTCAGCTTTGCACTTCTGTGCTTTTGTATGAAGACAGAAAATCATTACCATTGCCACTGACAGATTTTACCATTATAGCCTCTGAGCACTTACGTGGTTATTTTCATGCATATATCTGCATAGTTATAATTTTCTTTTCTTGAGTACTTCCCTGCAGGCTAAAGATGGTCTATAGCAAAAGGGGCAACCCTTGTCCCTGTTACATCTATTCAGTAACAAATTATACATGAGCATACACAGAATTATGACTTTGTATGCATCTTCTCTGTAGCTTTTGACTGTTGGAGGTCTCCAAAGGATGGATATGAACAGAGATTAGTGGTGCTGATGGCAGCTTTATTATTAAAACATTACATATATTATCCTTTTTCTTTCCTGTTATGGTGTCGGACAAGGACATCACCTTCCCTCTACAGGGAAAGAGAGAAGGTAGAGTGAAGATCAGCCAACTGCTTCCACCTCTGTTCTTGCACCAGGGTCCCATCAGTAGGCAAATCATTTGAGAAATGCATCTAGTGTTCTGGAACTGGAAGCTGTGATGAAAGTGTTGTGGGAGGCAGTGAGAGGACTAACTGTAACTGCTGTGTCAGTCTTCTTTTTACATGGTTTATTGCTTCCCAAACGGAGTGCTATACTTCTTGTCTTCTGCAATGCACCAGCATTAAAGGAAAAGACAGCACTGCTCTGAAAAGCTGAACAGAGAAGGGTAACTTTGTTCTGCAGAAGACTGTGATATTTCAGAATATGGTTTCTTTCTGTTTGGAACAACCCTCTCTTTAGAAAAAGGGCATGGCTCTGCAGCTCCAAAGAGCTGCCTGAGGTGGACTGCCCTTGAGACATGAGCCACAGGAGTCCCCACCCAGCAGGCTGCCCCACAGCTGTGGACACAGAGAGCTCCAGCCATTAAGGAAGAATGAGCCTGCACACTCTGAGAGCCACAGCTCACAGCCCTTCCCAGATCTCTGCCAAGGAACCAGGTCAGCAAGTTGTAAGGAAGCTGGGCAGGGTTCTCACTGAAACACTAGATTTTGATGACTCAGCAAATGCTCCATTAAAAACATGTCAGTTCCAACCAGCTCTACTCGCAATCTAAACAAATAAAGGGTGCAGGGAAGAAATACTGTCCTTACTTTACATGACAGGGATTGAAGCACAAAGATATGCCAGGTGCTAGAGAATGTCCACACTCAGGAGGCGAACTTAGATTCCATGCCGTCCCTTAATCGTGAGCATCCTTCCTCTGAACTTAATTTGCCATTACAATGACCATGTGATATAACTATTACTTTCATTTTATAAATGGAAACCAAAATAACCTGTACAACAGCAAATAGAAAGCCTGTATCTGAGCCACGACCTGAACTCGATGTTTGTAAAGCTGCTAAGCTTTAGTAGCAAGCCTACATTTTTCTTTCATGGACAAGGTACACAGACAAGATACAGTCAGTCCTGGTGGATGACCTTACTTACATAACCATACTAACTGCAGCAACGGTATAGATCCCTACAGCAAAATTCTTCTGTGCTACGGTTATACTGAAGCCATACTGTCCATACAAAAATGCTGTTTTGTTATGAAAACTTCAGATACAAAGAGGCAACCAATACTTCTTTAAAAACTCATACACGGTTCGGCTGTCTTTCCTGACCCTGCTAAGCACCAGCAGTTCTATCTCTACCTAGGCACAACACATAAGCTCTTCCCAAATTGTTTATGATTCCAAGTTTCTTAGGCTCCTGCATGCAAACATTAACTCTGTCCTTCAGGTGGATTTCCCCTCTGAGCATAACACTATCTGCAGGCAACCACTGTAGCATCACCTGATGTTATAGTCAGTTCATTTTTTATTAATGGCCTTTGATTTCAAATGTCAGGCCTTTTCTTTGCTGTTTTATCTTCACTTATCTAAAATTTGAGGTTGAAGTTGTTTCCTGAACTGAGTTCTTTCAGGGGATGTAGCTAGCAAAAGTATGCTGTTCTGCTGGTGTTAGTAACCTGATAACCTTTTTATTTTCTACCACATTTGATCTTTGAACAGGAATTTGAAATTTGATAAGGTATTGAGAAGCATTTGTGCTATGGATGCATCTTCTGCTGCTACTGTGAAAATTTGCTCAAATTTGGCTAAACGGAAGATGGGCAACAGGTGGTGCCACGGTACTTCATTTCTGCTGTTCTCCCAGTGCTCTCCATGCCCACCTGAGTGCCACAGAGGAAGAGGCCACCCAAGTTAGGTACAAACAGAATGGGAGCTTGACCAAAGGAATGGGAATAGACATAACTGGAACTGTTTGTTGAGAATGAAATTGCATTGAGAATTTTCAGGGAAAGACTGGACTGTGACCAAGAAGGCAGGAAGTAAAAATTAGAACTGCTTGAGCAAGAAGACTTTGACATACAGAGGCGGGGATAACAGGATTAGGATCTCTCAAGGGAAATTAAGAGCTGGCTAGGATTCTCAAGGAAAAAGAGACTGACGTTGTGTAAGAAATGACACTGGGATGCACGGGAGTCATGGGAGTAGAAGTAGCTAGGTTTGCCTGGGAAGGAGACTGGAAAACAGTGTGTAGAGACAGAACAGTGCTGAGAACAAAGGATGAAGTTTGCAAGTGACACTGAGAGTCTCAAGGGTAAAGACTGGAAACAGGATAACGATTCCTTCTCTATGGAGAGAGAAAATTTGGAGACTGATGAAGGGTGATATGGATCCAGAGGCTAATGGCTCTGCTGTGGAGGCTAGAGGCCTATATGAGCAAAGAGAAGAATGGACAGGTACATGTGAGATGGGTCACTTGGCGACTACTAATGTACATATAGAAGTCACACCTGGCTCTAGGCCCTGAAACACAAATGACACGGACTTGGAGAAGGCTGGGAGAGCATGGGAGAGGTCTGACCTGTCCTTATTCCTTCTGCATGTATCTGCTGTTCTTATTGACTTGTAGGTGGGAAAAGTACAGCCAGACCCTCAAGAAGGGATTTCACAGGAGGCAGAGGACTGAAACCTGCCTCAACTAATGTACATCTGAACCTGAGTTTCCCTTTCAACGATAAGGGCATGACAAAGAAAAATGTGTAAATCACACCATCAGTGCAACCATGCCCACTGCCACTCAGGGGCATAAATTGGCAAATCCCATGTTGTGGGACATGGAGTTAGCTTAGGACACATTTGCCCTCTGAGGTTCCTCATCATTTTCTGGTGCTAAGAGACACAGTCTCTGAGCAGCTCATAACAATGAGGAATTGAACAAGCAGAACATGGGCATGCAGATATGCTTCTGTTGTACAGCCTCCTCATGTTCTGTGTGAGGGGCAGTCAAGGAGTCATGTGGCACAGAAGGAGACCTGCAAGGCAACATGAAAGATGTTCGTTACTATCACCCTGCAGGACACCATCCTTGGTGATGGAGGTACAAGTCCGATACCCTCAACAAACTGAATCCATGTCTAATCCAGTTGTCTACCCATGCAGGTGGATAAAAGAGGTGATGTCGGCTTCTTCCTTGGCCACACCTAGAAAAGCAAGAGTATTACCAAAAGAGACATCCTTGGGTTGTGGAGCTCAAGCTGACAGAGGTGTTTATGAAATTCAGAATGAGGTCCTGAGGGGCAGCTGCTAGGACACAATGCTGTCCTCAGCCTTTCCTTTTATCTGACTTTATACAAACACACATTGAACCCATAAATTTTAATCAACTTCCTGCTCAGGCTGTTGATTGCTGTAGATTTTATTTATTTAATTTTTACGACATGCACTACATAGAAAGCCTAAGTATGCATTAAGTCCTGGATTCCAGGAATTCAGGTGCTTAAAACCTTACCTGGATCAAAGGCCTCCTTTGGCCTTGTTATCTGTCTCATTTCTCAATATACAAACGGAGGTAATACCAACAAATCATCTCACAGGATATTGTTGAAGATAAGACCATCTGTAAAAGTTTAAATTCTAACCCCCGAGGCAGTTTGATTTGTATGTAATGCTATCTGGATTTGCTTAGTGTAATTGATAATTACAGTGAGTGGGTGATAGAATCGTGAAACGCCATCATGGGACTAGCAGTATGAGAAAATCCCCTAACATTCTGAGTAAATACTTAGAGGCACAGTATATGGTTCCTTCTCGAGGCAAAATCATTGGCATTTTTCACTATAAAATTAAAGTCTTATATTTTTCCAGAGTTTTGCAATTTTGGACAGTTTAGAAGTAGCAACCACTGGCACAAGAACATAGTATTCGGTTCATACAAAATTAAGCTCACACCAAACAGATTCAGATCCTTCGGTATGGCAGATGGGTACCTGTTTCCAAAACTACAGTCTTGTTTATTCTTTCAAATTTCAATATTGTACAGAAGAAAACAAAATACCTTAATAGATACGGAGTCATAATTTCATAATAGGGTGAGTTTGCTTCTTCCAGATGAAAGAAAAATGCCTACAGTTAAGTCCCTTGTTCGACTGGCATTACAGTTAAAGGAGGTGTAATCAGGGCCCAGGCTTTCAGAGGACTAAACACTAAAAATTGTAGTGAGGGTCAGAGCATTTTTCTTATTTTGTCTCTGTAGACTAGAATGTGAAAGACCAATATTCACATTCCTGTGGTTCATTTCAGAACGATCTAGGATAAAAAAGTGCCTATGAATCAAGAAAAACGAGGAAGAAGGCTGTGTCCCACATCTAATTATTGTGGTATACCAATTTCTTGAATTGAAAAGTTTGGGTTTCACTCAGCTGCAGACAATTCAACACCATATTAAGGTATCACATTGATAGAATTATACTAGGAAATTAAAAAAAAAGTCCTAAGCCTTAGTGGAAGGGACTGTATATCTTTCATGTGACTCATAACTAAAACCGTGCCCTGTATCTACACATTTGATAACACAGACTTAGTACTGAGAGGAAACTGTGTTAAAAGAGCCTGTTGAAAATATCAAATGATCAAAAGCGGAAATGAATTATGCATATGCTTGTGTGCCTGTGTGTGTGTTTGGTGTGGGATGATGACAGATCAAGAAACTGGAAAAACTGTCAAATAGAAGAAAAATAAACATCAGTGTAACAAAAAAAAAGGAAAAAAGAAGAGTCATGTTATAAACATGTAGAATGTAAAATACAACAAAGATAAATCAGGCAGTCTTATTTTCTCATTGGTAGTACAGAAAAAAAGACATTCAAAGGGACCAAGGGGCAAGCACTCTGGAGCTAGTAAAGAACATGTCGTTTAATATATAATGAATTCAATGAGTATCAGCGCTCAATTTTATCACTGGGCTAAGTCAGACCCAAGATAGGAATATAGAATAGCCATGTATATAAACACATATACAGAAGGGCCCCTCAAATCCTAAACTGAAAGAATGTTATTTAGGTTGCAAAGTCAAGCACTTAAACTATACCAGGAAATGTCAGATTAAGACTGCTTGTTTGAGTTCAGCAATACGATTTGGTACCATCCTCCAGTGACAGAATTGCTCATTTCTGCAGATTTTATTATAATATCCACGTTTTTCAGAAGCATGAGTGAACTCATTCTCACAACAGTCCTGTAAGGAAATATATGATTATATACATATGGAATATATGATTATATGTGTATGGAATCAGATGTTACAAATTCATTCCTTGATAAAAACACTTCTATTCCTTTCGTGTTCTCCTCACAGTAACTCATCTTTTCAGGCTGTTCACTCATCTCACAAGCTCACACTCCGCCTTTAAGCCCAGCCAGGTGAATTTCCCCATATTTTCCCAATCCTCTGCCATTTCCCAATTCCCGCTCACTTTTTATTTCACAGACTGCTAACCTACATTTCCCACTTCCAACTGCAGTTTCATTAGCCAAGCACTCCTCCTGGCTGCCCTGAATTCCACCCTCCCTGCAGTCTCCAGTGTGTCTGGATCCTCCTGTCTGGCCTACCATTCCAGTCACACGAGTACTTCTTCCTGCATACCTGGTTCTGTCCTCCTGGCCTCAGCTCCACCCTCTCTGTACTGACTTGGATTACTTTCTTCACCCCATGCTGCAGTGAATTGTGGCCATGTTGTAGCCATCACAAAACAGGAGCTTCTTCCTCAGTTTTCTGTCCAGCCAGTCTAGGTTCGCCCGGATTAGACAGATAAATTGCTTGCTGAAAGAGGCCATGATGGGGAACGTGTGACTCTCCTGGCAGTCCTGAGCCAGGGTAGTGCTTTCAGGCACTCACTGAGGACAGAAATGTTAATACTGATCAGGATTGGCAGAAAGCCCACCACCACCTCCTTTCAGAAAGGGGAAAGACATGAAGTGTTTTGCTACAAAAGCTATGGTGCATGTCACAGATGAGTCCTGGCTGCAAAGCACGGCACTCCTGAGGCAGTTCAAAGATGGGCTGTCCCGATCCCTCAGCCTGCATCTTTTCCCCAGTCCAATCCTGCTGAGCTGCTCAGGATTAAATTTTCAACTCACATTAAAAAACAGTGTGAGGCAAACAGCAGCTAGGGACAAAGCCTGTCCCAGTTAAAGCCTGGCAAAGAACACGTAAGTACTGAGCATTCAGATCTTTTAAAACAATTATATTCTCACAAGCTTCAGGATAGAGTGAACTTATTTTTTTTTGTACAAAATGAGGAACAAGTACTTGTCCCTGTGCTCGGGTTCAATACGAAACTCTGTCTCTGTGGAGAAGAGAGGAGAAGACGCTGCTGTTTCCTACAGGACCATCTGCACGTTTTGTGAAGGCAGATGCTGGGAGCAGCCAGGAGCAGCTGCTGCTCGCGGGGGACTGCAGGGGCTGAACGGCGGGCACGGGAGGAGCACAGCTGCCTGCGGCTGTGCTTCGGGTCGGTAAAAGCGACAAATCTCATTTTCACAGCGCTGCACTTCGCCCGCACAGCAGAGAACGGGACGCAGAAAACAGGAAGTTTGCTTCGTTCACGCTGTGCTGCGTTTCAGTGAAGGCTGATTGCAGCCGATGAAGAGCCTCGTGCCGCATCGCGCCGTGAGGGACGGCCCTACCCCTCAGCACAGCGGCTGCCACCCGCCCGCCTCAGCGAGCGCCGGTGCCCGGAGCACCGAGCCCCCCACCCCTCGACCCGGACACGCCGCAGCCGCCGCTC
>WBMW01005090.1:89076-104374 GCA_013396635.1 Penelope pileata | reverse complement strand
GGTGGGGGGGGGGGGGGGGCAGAGGGAAGGGGGCAGATAATGCTTCTATAGGAATAAGTCCTTAATGTCTCCGTCCTCTGCGTAGCATCTGTGAAAGATGCGAGCAGACAGGAATTTGTGAATGAAACTACTCCAGCTGAACAAATGATAATGCTCCTTCCTCTTACAGGACTGTGGGCTTTTTTTTTTTTTAATATTAAAATGAGTATGGTAGTTATTGCTGCTACTTGATTTCCTTCAGTACAATGATGGCGGCAAAACTACCAAGATTCTTCTTTACACTGACTGCCTACAGTGAAAATTAATTTGTGGTATAACTCTGTCTTAGTTTCTAACTGAAACTTTCTCTCAGTGTCTGCTACAAAGCTGTGTTTTGGTTCTAGAAAGAAAACATGGCTGATAACACCCGGCAGCGCTGAACAGAACCAAGGACATTTGTATGTCTCTGCCAGGAGAGTAAAAAGAGGCTGGGGGGGGCCGCAGGGAGCTAGGAGGGGACAAGAATGGGGCAGCTGACCCAAACTGACCAAAAGGGATATTCCATACCATATGACATCATGTAATATAAGGAAGGGAAGTGAGCGGGGAGGGCCCGTTTGCTTGGGGATTGGCTGAGCATCGGTCGCGGTCGGTGAGCGATTGCTTTGTACAATCACTTATTTTGTATATAATTATCATTACTGTTATTGTACTCTATTTTCTTCTTTCTGTTAGTAAATAGTTTTTATCTCAACCCCCGAGTTCTACCTTATTTCTCGATTCTCTCCCCCATCCCAGCTGGGAGGAGGGGGGGGGTGAGCGAAAGGCTGTGTGGGGTTTCCAGGCCTGCCTGCTGAAACCAGAACATTAGGGAACTAATTTCTTATAACCTAAATATTTGAAAGTCTTTTCTGTGTTCAAATACAAAGTAGTAGAATGCACACAAAGAATATAAAATTTTGTTTTTCTTGATACAGATATTATTTTATTAAAACTATTAATGTATGTTTTCATTAGCACAGAAGGTAAATGAATTTCCTCCTCTGGGAGGATCTTTCCCTCAACAGTGAGTGAATTCTCTTAAAAGAGTGAATTCTCTGTATCATCTCTTTAATTCAGCTGAGAAACTTTAAGGCCTTTCTATTCAGCATCAGAACTGCGCTTCTGTACATGCAGCTAGTGCCGTGCCATTGAATGAAGTGTGACTGCTCGTGTTGTAACAGTTTGCCTGAGCAGTTGACCTCAGAGCTGCATGATTAAGCAGTATAGTCTCTTTGACTGGAGAGCTTACGAGGTGTGGCAATGATGTGACCATTCCCTAAAAATTGTATGTGATCTTAAAGTATTTTTAGGAAAAAAATTATTTAAAGGTAATTTTGCAACGTTGGGAGTCTGTAAACTGTTGGAACTGTCCTGTTCAGTGTTTGGGGGAAGATCTTTATGGAATAGGAAAGTGAGATGCATTTTTGTTAAATGAGAATAGAAGTGTTTACCTGTCTCCTGTGAAGAAAAATAAACATTTTGAAATGCTTATGGTAGGGCATCTGCAAACCTGTGACATTTGTCAGCACCCAGCACTGGGCCCCAGCTGTGTGCTGTCTGGAGCTGCTGCTTGTCAGACCGAGTAAGTAGATTCTGTGATCTGAGATACTCTGAGAAGCTCGAAACAACTGGCTGTGTCATCGGGCAGGTTTTGGGAGAATGGAGAATTGGCTTCCCGCAAGATACCTGTAACATTACAATTTAAGTACTGTTTCAGTAGCTCTCTTAGCACAGCGGCAGTGCTGCAGGAGTCCCCTTGCCCAGGGCTGTGTGCTTCAGCAGGATCTAGCAGTTGCTGTTGGAGGTTTGTTGATGCAGGCTCCACCCTTTTACCACAAAATTATTTCCAGACTTTTTGAGAAAAAGATGCAAAACGCATCCTAGGATACCAATTATCTTAATAAGCACTCCAGTTGCAGCAGTGCACAGCTAACAAAGAAGCTCTTGTTCCAAAGAGCGTGCCGTCCAAGTTAAAAAGTAGTCAGGCGGAAACGGCCAAGTGGAGGGAACGGCATGTTTTAAGGGGAGCAAAGCTGAATACGTGAAGTTTGTATGGTTGTTTTAAACAAAGTGTTGGATTTCTACAATGTTCTGTTTCTCTTGTCTTCCTCCAGGAGAGGGAAGGAAAGTTCTTCTATTGGCGTATTTCTGCTTTTATTCTGCTTTCCAGTTGCTGTTGCCTGTGTGCTTGAAGCTGTTTTGTTTTTTTTTCCTCTGATCAGAATACTCCACCTTTTCTCTACCGTGTGCCCCAGTGCACATCAGTTCTGTTGCTGAAGTAATACCCAAGAAGGGACCATTTGTTCTGCAATTCACGCTTGGTTTCCTTGAACAGGGAAAAGGGGAGGGGTAAGAAGTCTCAGGAGCCAAGAATGAGTGTGCCAGTGTGATAGGACATGAATGAAATGGCCTAGGTTGTTACCACCAATAACCAGCTGGATTGCCTTACTGCCACTGGAACAGAGGTGCCAGATCTGCATGCAGGTCAGCTCCTGAGCTGCTCACATGACTGACCACATCCAATTATCATATTAAGGTCATCTCTCTTATAGGGGTTTCATGTGGTCACCAGTTGACCTGCATGCAGGTCTTCAGATAGTGCAATTACTTTCCTTTCTTGAGTTAGTTTGCCATGGCCCTGTTTACTGAGCCAACGTAGCTAGCATGTGGTTAAACGATCTGTTTCATTTTCTTTGGTATGTGCAGATTTCCTACGCAAGAAATAAAAATCTAATTCAGGGGTGTCCACATTGTTGCTGTGGGGCCTTTTGCAAATTATGATGTATCCAGGTGTGGCTGCCATGCAGGACTGCTTTGCATAGCTATGCAAGCTACCACGCTTGCACCGCCCTAGCTGAATAAGTTGCACTGGAAGAAGCAGAGGCTGCTATGGCTACAGAAGCCGGTGTCACCAGGTCACCCAGGAGCCCCTATCTGCATGCCCGGATCAGCCCAGCACTACGTTAGTAAATTTCCTCTTCAGGAGAACTTGTGGCTTCCTCTGTCCTTGACACCGTTGAGGTGTGCTTTGTGCCTGCTGAGCATGTGGACAGTGGGCTCCCAGCCCTTCCACAGACGGGAACCCCTTAGCATCCACTTTCCTTTTTCTGAGCCCGAACTGAGCTGGGTTTGACAGCACTGCTACGTAAATGGATGTGAAAGACCCATACCAACCATAACAGCCCTACCTGCTGTTGTGGGCTGGGCTGTGAAATAACCAAAACACGACACATTTTGATGCTCTGTCCCCAACTTATGTTGGCAATAGTAGACTATATTATGTAACCTGGCACCATGAACACTTGTTTCTGCATTTGGTAGAGGCCTCAAATGTTTGCCTTCACTGTGCTCCCTAGGTATCTTCTGCACCAGCAGTCTGAAAAGGAGTTAGTTACTATTGCATGACCTGGGGCAGCAGGGAGTTCTATGGAGACGTAGCTGCAAGGAGCAGCAGGGAGACAGAGTTTTTCTGGAGACCATGAAGAAGAATATTGTGTCACTTCCTTCAGCTATTATTTATATTAGGTGCTCTGGTTTACCTAGAGTTTTGGATTCACAAAAAGTGAAGGCTTGTCCTGAGGGGAATTTTCCCCTGCTTACCCACAAGCAGGTGAATTCTTCAGACATCATCTCAGAGGGAAAAGGGCAACATTTCTGCAGGATTCTAGGCTTGTAATACTTTTGTTACAAAAACTTTGAGAAACACAGCATCTTCTTAGAAGAAAAGTTACTTGGCTGCCCACAGAGCAGGAGTATCCTGGGAGAGCTGAAGAAACCTCTAGACCACGAAGGCTGGGGGGTGCCACTCCTGTCTGGTTGTAATATAGATCATGTTGTTTGTAGCCCTCATTTCCTGGCTATTAATGTCTAATATGTGAATAGCTGTTTTCTGGCATTTAGTGAACTGTATAAACCTTTTGCTGAGATTGCTGAACTGAACGATGATGCAGTTAAAGCCATCGCATCCTCTTAGGCTGAGCCATTTGAGCAAGCAAAGCAGATTTTTCAGATTTTCTCACTCCTTCCTTCACTTTGAAATAAAATATCCTTTCTTGTGTTTAATGAGAACTATTTATAAACAGAAACATATAGAGCTTTTCAGTTTTGTACAGTCATAGGGCTGTGTGTTTTATCACAATTAAAAGATGTTGGTTCATTACATACAAACATGTTTTGGCTAACTGTTACGGTAAGGCTGTATGTTGTACACAGCAATCTACTTACAGTAACAATGAGAGGGTGTTCCTTTGGGATTAAAAAGTGAACTACATCCAATCCTATTGAAATAAAAAGTAATACAGATTAACTGTTATATTTGGCAGACACAATTATTTTTTTTTAAGAGAATATCCATTATTTGTTTTTACTAATGCAATAGTCACAAGTGAATGGTTTAAATTGTGGTTCTGATTACACTGAGATTTTGGCTTTGCATGCTAAAAGTAGAAATTTTTAGAAGTTGAAATAATAAATTATGTATTTCAAAGCCTGCTTTTTTTTTTTTTTTCTCCTTGAGTGGGAAAGCTCTTACAGTCAAGGGCAGATTTTGTTTTCTTCTTGTTCATTTTTTCTTACCTTTACAAAAGCACAGATAACATTCAGGACCTTCTGTTGTAGTGATCTTTTCCATTGGGCCTTTTCCCTTCCTCTAATACAGTCTTTGTCAGAAAACACATATTGTGGTCTTAACCTGGTTAAATAAAACAGTATCTGTGGGCCTAGTGTGTAACACTGCTGGCAAGGTATATGCTTAAAAATGAAGCTTTAACTTCATAAGTGGGAGTAAGAAGATAACTGGGGAATCTTTGTACCTGAGCTGTAAGGACAGATCCTTTGATGCTACATCACGCTAAATGGAATGTGTTGTCGAGATTGTCAGCAGTAAGGTTATAAATTCTGCTTGAACTTTAATGAGAAAATTACTCATATAGCTTTTCAAAATCTTGTTTGAATTTCTTGGAAACTGTTCAGAATATACTTGTCAACTCGCTTGTTACAAATAACTTTTAGTTAACATTTATTGTGCATGCCTTTTCTGAAAAGAAATTGATTCAAAAAAGTAATATTGTCTTTACAGTATGCTGGATGATCTCTGGTTCACGCGTTTGCTGAATATCTCACTTTGCCAATAGATGGTTTCTAGTCTTGAAAACAAATTTGATTAACAGGGCAGTTGTATTTGCAAAGAAGTAACACTATGAATATAAACATACAGATTTTTGTGGGTTGTTTGTGTAGTGTTGTAATACAGAGTTACTCATTCGGTATAACAGGTTAACTGAGACATTGGCAGATTTTTCAGAGGTGCTTATAGACATGCTATAAGGATCAGTATGAGACCCAGCATGCAAAATGCTTTTAATCAGGATCTGAACATCAGCTGTATCTTCCTGATAAAATATCCAGAGAGTCCAGGCTGGGGAAGTGGTGGTGATAAGTGGGTAAACCTTCCAAGTAGTGCTTTTGTTTTGGTGAATCCTGTCCCTTCAAAGAAAAATGTCTTTAATATGGCTAATTTCTAGAAACAAGAAATATAGCCTATTAGTATTGGGAGAGTGAGGGGATAATGCTAGCTGGAAAGTACTGACTGGAAAACTAAGCCTGGTTAAATAATGGAAGTATTCGTTATAAACCGCTGTACAGATTCTTAAGTTGAGAATTGAAATGCTTTAATTCATTTTATATTTGAAATACGCCTAACTGAGTTTATCCTTTTTAAAAGCTGTTTGGATTACTACTTCTGCATCTTGCTTTTAATTGAACTTTCAAAAGATTATTTCACTAATAGGTAATTGGGAGAAAAACTGCAAGGTTAGAAAGGGATCTATAAAGTAATGGGGAAAAACATAAAAATATAACAAAAATTGAAGACCAGCTTAGACATCCCCACCCCTGCCTTTCTCATGATTTTTTGTTGACTCTTGATGGTTAAAATTGTGGCAAATGGTTGAGATTTTTTTCTTGAACTTCAGGAAAACTTAGAACGTTAGTTTGAACTGAACTACTAACAATGTGTCTGGCTGAAGCATATGTTATACATTACATTTATGAACTTAAATGATATTTTAATACATGTCTGAAGGTTCCTTCTGGCTTTAATTGCATTAGGGTAAGGATCTCGTGCACATTAGGTTGGCTTCCATGGATCCCGTTCTAGGCTGAGTCATAAGAGCTGAGTAGACTTCTTGTGCCCTAATTAATTAATATTAACTTCCTTGTTGATAGGTAGATTGTATGCATGGTGGATTCTGATAATTTGATGGGATTAATGCTGCTAACTTGCCGGCAGTTTTCTTAGAAAACAGGTAATTACATCATTGGGTCTTATCACTAACTAATACAATGAATATAAATAATAAACTAACACTTCATTTTTTATTTTTTAGGTAATAATCTATGGGGATTTGCCAAAAAATAAAGAAAATGTAATATATTTATCAAATCATCAGTGTACAGGTTTGTATTTTTTTCATTACACTTCTATAGATCTGCTCATCTGTTGGCTGTCTCCTTCCTGCCTTGCCCTAATGAGCTTTCTGTCAGAAATTCTAGTTCATAAACCTCTTAATGATATTTCTGTATACAAAATGTGCTTTTATTTCATCGATAGCAGTTGAAAACTAACTTAACTAAACATTTTGGGCTTTTGTCTTTGTAGTTGATTGGATTATTGCGGACATGTTGGCAATTAGGCAGAATGCTCTTGGGCATGTCCGGTACGTTTTGAAAGATGGTTTGAAGTGGCTTCCATTGTACGGGTGGTATTTTTCACAGGTAAGTCCATTCACTTCTTCCTTACTCTGTGTGGGTCAAATGTATGTGATGTACTTCTATTTATCTCATGTATTGGGAAGATGAAGTTCTGAGCTAACACTTGTTGATTTGAACATGAAAATAGCTCATTTCACTCAGTGTAATTAGATGTGTATCTGAGTTGAGAGACAGTTATTAAAGAATCAGTTTACTCTTCTAAACTAATACTTCTTATGGTCAGTGTTTATAGCTAGAATTACAGCTGTAGAGCCTGTTAGTAGGCGTTTCAAAATATTCTGATACTTTGTTCTTTTTAACATCCAATTGCCCACTTGGCAGTAAGTGGAAACATTATTTTTTTTTATCATGATGCAAACTGGGAGTAAACTCACTTTTTTACAGTGTTATTTATTTTTCAATTCTCTGGTTTTAACACAATGTAAAAGGGGATCTTAGCGTAGCATGGAGGAGAGGCAGATCCCAGCATCCATGGAAGTGTTTCTGCCTTGGGCTTCAATTAAGGCAAAACTGTGTAAACCTAAATGAGTCTAACCGTATTCCTACTACTACTTTCGAGTTTCTCCTCTTCCTACATTATGTTCCTGTTGTTCCTTTTAGTTTGAGAGCTCAGCCTGATGTGACTCAAAGTCACACAACTACAGAAGAAATAGTGAACCATGTTGATTGCACAGGTGACATACAGAATGATCATGATCTTTCATCTAAAATGGTGGAGAACATTGTAAATGACACGTACCTCTCTAAAATCTTTTCTGAATTTTTCATGTCTGTTCTTTGTTTTTTCTTAAAGCAGAATTGTTTCTGTATACAAATGAACTAAAATGTAGCTTAGGTAGGTGCTTGGTTGATAGAAGAGAAATGGGTTAAGTTTTGGGTAACTGCTCCAAAGTGGTGCTTGCTTGACAAGATTATTCTCCTTTGGCTTCTGTCTTTGATCTTTACCTGTTCTGTGAACACCAATCTGTTCTCCTCCCATTTGAAGATGGGGGGAAAAAAAAAAGGAAAAAAAATAGAAAAATACTTTCAATAGAATTAGATGATTTGATTGAACTGACTCTCAGCTGTGTCCAAGAGGTGGGGATATACTGAAAAAAATACTACAGTGAGTGTGATTTGAACTAGATACGAGGGCTGTTCCCACAGTAATGCCTCCTACTTTATTATGTTGGCCCATGATGTCAGAGGCAAATGCTGGTGGTATGGCAGTAGAGGCTGAACCTTCCCACCAGCATTACATTTTGTTGCCACATGACAGATGGCAGCAGATGGGCAGTCTGACAAAACGACGTCTGAAATGCAAGTGCAGATGAAGTAAAGGTGTGGAATCAAATTCTTCCATGTGGAAAAAATGGCACCCATTGACATTCACTGAAATTTACTGGATGTTTATGGAGACCAAACAGTGGATGTGAGTGCAGTGAGGTGGTGGGTGGTGCGTTTCAGCAGTGGTGAGAGCAATATGAAAGACAAGCCATGTTCTGGATGGCCATGCAGATTTTGACAAGTGCGGCATACAGGCTCTTGTTCATCACTGGTGAAAATGCATAGCTAATGGTGGTGGCTGTTGAAAAATAGTGTTTTGTAGCTGAGAATTTGCTCTCTCACATAGAGTTGTTGTCCAACCTCATCTCCTTCTATGGGTGACCAGACTGGTGGATGAGGGAAAGGCTGTTGATGAAGTCTACCTAGACTTCAGCAAAGCCTTTGACATGGTCTCCCACAGTATTCTCCTGGGGAAACTGACAGCCCGTGGTCTGGACAGGTACACTCTTCTCTGGGTAAAGAACTGGCTAGAGGGCCGTACCTAGCGGGTAGTGGTTAATGGAGTTAAGTCCAGCTGGCATCCTGTTACGNTTCAGTTTTGGGCCCCTCACTACAAGAAAGACATGGAGGCCCTTGAACGTGTCCAGAGAAGGGCAACAAAACTGGTGAGAGGTCTAGAGCACAAGTCTTATGAGGAGCAGCTGAGGGAGCTGGGGCTGTTTAGTCTGGAGAAGAGGAGGCTCAGAGGAGACCTCATCGCACTCTACAACTTCCTGAAGGGAGGTTGTGATGAGGAGGGGGTCGGCCTCTTCTCCCAAATAACTACTGAGAGGACAAGAGGGAACGGCCACAAGTTGCGCCAGGGAAGATTTAGACTGGATATGAGGAAAAACTTTTTCTCTGAAGGAGTGGTCAGGCACTGGAATGGCCTGCCTAGGGAGGTGGTGGAGTCACCGTCCCTGCCGCTGTTCAAGAAGCGCCTATATGAGATGCTAAGGGACATGATTTAGTAGCTTAGTGGGTAGGGATGGTGACAGGAGGACGGTTGGACTAGATGATCTTGTAGGTCCTTTCCAACCTAATGTTTCTATGATTCTATGATTCATTATCTGATGTAATTTCCGTGGAAATGAATAGGAGACATTGCTTTCGGAGTGACTATGTGTTAGTTTTTAAAGAAAAATATGAAGAATAGGCAGCTTACTTCTCCTTGTTACTGAGGAATGTGTTGTTGATGGTGCTTGTCTTTTTTTGTGCCTGAATCCAAAATAGAACACTGCCTTATAAATAAATAACGTAGCAGGAATCAGCTGCCCAACTTTGATGCTGAGTGACTGACTGGAGCCAATCTTGTTGGGGGCTTATGTGCAAATTGGAAGCTTTCCTTTCTTCGTTGTTCTTGGCTGCATGTCTTATCTGTCTCTCAGCACCTGCACTCTTGCATCCTTAAGTCAAGTCTGATCAATTGATTTTTAGAATAGCAGAAGGAGAAAAGGGGTTGAGCATACAGCCAGTGGTGGGAAGAGGGAAGGAGGCACGACAGCCCTTCTCTGGCATTAGACCACAGCTGTATTGGTTGATTCAGACATTGTCTCTAATAAGCCAGTCAGATTGGATTTAGAGACTGTTGGATGAGGGGGGGCACAGATCCATGAGCTGCCTAATTTAGTACGCTGCAAAATAGGAAGTGCCTCAAACAGTGCTCTTTCCCAGTAGTCAGATGTTGCCTTCTTGCTTTGATATAGGTGCCTACATTGAGTTCAGACCCTTGGGTCATGTCACCTAAAGTGCCACTCTCTAGGGAGTGAACTTTCTCACTGTTTTATTTTAGAGCACAAGTAGTGTTGAGGTTCCTGCGTTCTGTTCAGTGTGTAAGCGGTTCAGGCATTCCCCAAGGTACCCACAGATTCAGATTCAATCTATGTTGTTTTCAGCCTGATAACCGAGTATGTTTGTCGTCCTCTGGATGAGTGCCCTAGGCAGTGAGTGGGTTGTGAAGCTGGGCTGAAGCATGTGTGGCTGCCATCCTTTATTCTAAAATCGCTCTCTTTAGAGAAGGATATGCTGCGGAGAAAATACAACCATTTGTGGTTTACTTTTATTGGTACAAAGGCTGCTCTCCCTATCCCCTAAATAAGTACAAAATATCACACCTTGTCATACCTCAATGAGGATATCCACTGGGAGAGAATGGACCTCTCTGTAATCTTAAGGTGGGGGGTGCTCCAAAAGTAATGCCTCCTATTTCTTTCTGTGGAAACTACAACAGCTACAAAGAACACAGTAACAGAGTAAATTCTCAGCTACAAAACGCCATTTTTCAACACAGTCACCATGATTAGCTATGCATTTTCACCAGCAATGAACAAGAGCCTACATGTTGCGCTTGACAAAATCTGCGTCAGTGGAGGTGACCATTGTCATTGCTGCTGAAACGCACCACCCCCCACCTCACTGTGCTGACATCCACTGTTTGGTCTCCATAAACATTCAGCAAACGTCGATGAATGTCGATGGGTGCCATATTTTCTTCACGGAGAAATTCAATTCCACGCCTTGCTTCATCTACACTTCCATGTCAGGTATCGTTGTGTCAGACTGCCCCTCTGCTGCCATCTGTTGCACAGCAACAAAATGGAATGCAATATTGATGGGAAGGTTCCGCCTCTCCTGCCATACCACCGACATCCACCTCTGACATTGTGGGCCAACATAACAAGATGGCAGGCATTGCTTTGGGAGCAGCCCTTGTATTCATCCCCACCAATGACTCTAGTTCTCTGCATTTTTACTCCACTGAAGAGAAGGTGATCATTCTGCTGCATGGAATTATTTTGCTGTTTGTATTTGCCTGTAGTCATTACATTGGTGATGATTTAAGTCTGATTTAACTAAATTACAGACAGGATATCTATTCCATCTGCTATCCGCAAAGTGTCCAAAATCTTTTTTTTTTTTCATGATTTTGGAAAATGGCTATTGCTATGTGGAATATCCGGTGCTCAGTTTCCTGACTGCTATATTGACTGTTAAAAGAAGGTTCCTGTGGAAATTAACCTGTATGTAAGCTACACTTTTCATTAGAAAATAAAATTTGAACCTGTTCAGTTTCAGATTCCTCAAACCATAAAACTATGATGTGATGTAGTGGTGGATGTATCTATCTATATAGATAGCTAAAATTTTTATTATAAATATGTAATTCAGTGACACAAATGAAAGGCAGCTTACTGACGAGGGTGATGCATGAGTTTAAATTACGGATACGGGATGCAGCAGGTCTGCAGCGCAAGCTAATAGGTATTTTTATTGTTTTTATCACACCAAACAGTGCAAAAACATAAAAACACTTCCTGTCCTTCCTGTTGATGTTCTGTCAGTGATGTCACTTACACTCCACTAAAAATTTCCAGAGCCATGTAATTACGACATGCTCACAGAATTCATATTCCCTACCTCAGGTAAACATCCTGTTTGGAAATAAACGTGGTCTGGATGTCCAGGAGAGCAAAATTCAGGCACAAAGGAAGTATATTTGTAAACATAATCCATTGTTGACTGAGAGAAGGGCCTTTAAAGTACAGCGGAAAAAAATAAAAAACTTAAAAACAGTACTTCCAGAAATCTGTTTTGAAAAGCATTCGTACATTTGATCTCTTACTGAAAAGGAAATGCAATACAAATTGGGGAATTTGTGCTGTATACAATCGCATAACTGACATTCTTCTTTGGAGGCAAATATCTAATAGTGGAAGAAAAAGAAAAGAACTACTTAAATTAACCTGTTATTTTCCAGATTTGATTTACTAGATGTAGAGATTTCATAAAACTAACTTTATTATTTTTGGATGGATCTAAAATTTGTTTTGCCCTATCTTTCTCCACCAAAATGCAGCTAACTCCTATTCATCTTATACCACCTGGTGAACCCGGGACATAATTTTGATAAATATTTTTTTGATATTCCAAAGTTTGCTTGACTTTTTAACATAGGAAGTATGTCTTTTCTGTTGTTCAGCTTCAGCGCACGTACGCTTTTGGTTGTTTCTGAATTTTAGCCAGTTATTTAGCTAGCGGAGCATCTTGCCTCTCTAACTTTGTATCCCTATGCCATAGGGAAACTGACATTTATGTAGCTGAATTTTGTGCAGTGAGGGGTGACCTTACAATGTGTGATTTGTCTGCTTGTATGTTAAGTGCCTGTATACTCTCATGTATATGGGAAGTACAAATCCATTCCTGAGCAAGAAAGAAGTCTGAGGTGGGGTCACTGAAATTTTCTTTGGTGTTTTGGTGTCCCTAAGGAAACTGTATGACAGTAACTTGGTTTCTGCAGGCTGACCAATTAAAAAAGGAAAAGGTGGTTCAGTACTTTCCCAGTTTACTGCAGCTGGTCAGTAATTTGATAAGTAAGGGAAGACTTCGATAAATGACAGAAGTCTGTAATCAAAGCTTAAGCTAGCTGAGTTCACACAGAACAGTGCTTACAAATTGTATGGAAGTCTTGTGCAGTTGATGCTTTATTTCTCATACTTTGCCCTTCCTGAGAGCAGTTGTAGCAGTTGTCATAGTGTCAAATTCTAAAATAAGACTTCTACTTCCCTTTAGTGCTGTCAGATCTTAAAAATGGCCTTACGTGTGAAGTATGTAGATAGCTTGTGGCTGTGTGTTTGCTGCACAAATGATGGAAGATTTTTATTGTTCATGCCGTTATCTATCCAGTACTGGCAAACTGCTTGTGTGCTGGGGCTAACTCCTCAGCTTTAGTCCTGTCCATACCAGAGAACTAAGATGATAGCTACACCCAGCACATGCACTCGCTGTTACACCCGCTTCTATAAAATACTGGCTTTTTTCCTGAGGTATTTGGTTGAGGTTCAGCTCTTAGAAGGTTTAATCTTACTGTCGCTTTCAGTTAGTAGCGTATCAAACCACGAATAGACAGAAATTATCTGACAAATCCTAATGCCAACAGTCAAGGTAGGCAGAGAAGAGTATGACTGAGTTAGGGAATGAGTAAGAAAATCTCTGAAGAAGACATAATATAAAAATGGAATTGTTATTTGGGAGTTTTTTTATTCCTTTTTTTTTTCCTTTGGAATTGATTGCAGCAGTTGTTCATTTTGGAGCATGTTTTTTTACAGCCTGTTGTAGTAGGCTGTAGATAAAGTAAAGGGATGGAAGAGGGAGACACGATGATGCAGATTTCATTTCTTTATAATACTCTTGTGTTTGTGTACTTTGTCATCCTTTTACTGAAGTTTTTGTGATAAATTATGTAGAACAAGTTTAAAATTGAATCTTTTCCAGGAAATAGTCTAACTTCTTGTAACGATATTAATAATACTTTTTATAAAATCTTTATTCTATTTTTATCTCGGTATTTAATATCTTTTTTTAAAGGTTCAATTCTCTAGTAAAGTATATGAAAATGTTTTCATGGCCCATGATAGTTACTTTTGTACTGTACCTATACATACAACATATTTGAATAGCACATGTAACTCCCAATATTTGCATTAGTCACTGCTGTGGGGGAGGCACATAAAATTGAAAATGTTGGCTTGTAACTGCTTGTGAGTGAGTTGTGTTTTGGGATTTCCCTTGATCTACAAGATGCTTGTCTGCATTTTCAGGAATAGATCCCTGTGGTCAGTTTCAGTGCCATCTTCCATTCAATTATTTAACACCTTTAATGAGACACTTCAAGTGTCTTACAATATTCTTTGTAGATCTGATCTTTTCATAAACAGATTTTGTGAACTCAATGTAGTGCAAATACAGTTTCAAGTGCTTTAATCTTAGGAGAAAATGTCTTGTGGGCAATTTATAGCATGAGTCATAACAGTGAACGTTACTGTCATTTTATTTGTTCTTTTATCAAATACTCCATGTTAAAAGTATTTAAATATTTAATCCTTTTCATTTTTTTCTCTGTTAGCATGGAGGAGTCTATGTAAAAAGAAGTGCCAAATTCAATGAAAAAGAAATGAGAGGGAAGTTGCGGGCTCAGATGAAAGCTGAGACTCCGGTAAGATTATACATTCCTTTCCCCTCCTCTCCTCATTTCGTTGACCTTTTTAGTGGCACGGGCTTGTTGGAGAAATGAGCCATGCCTCATATCCATTGGCTACAAGAGAGCAGTCATGGTTTATTTTCTTTCTGTATTTCTATAGTTACTTTTTGTGGTTAGAGTAATCTCCTTAATTAAAATTCTGAAAATTAGACTAGTCCTTTTATAAATTATACCAACTTTTTGATTCTGTCTGTAGAGGGTGGGGGGGGATCTGGATGAAATCTTAAAACGCTTTATTAACTGCTGTAGTAGGCTCCTTCAGCAACCATTTCCAGTGTTCACTGTGTTTCAAAAGACAACACTTTGACTACTGCAGTTTTGCTTGTCAGAGAGTGGTATTTTTGTAGAATACCAGTTGTTTGATGTTCTGAGAGTCAAGAGCCATTCATATCAAACCTTAGTCATTCCAATGATCAATCCGCTATTAGTGGTCATGACATCTTAGAACTGAGTAGCTTGGCCCACCACACTTACAGGAGGAAAAAAAAATCGAAACCAAAAAAATAGCTCACAATTTTCTATTTGAAGAATGATTGCTAGTGCCAAGTGACTTTTCTCATGACTCCCGGTATGGTTTGTGGCTCAGTGGTTAGAATCACTGTCCTTCATTTCCATTACTTGCTGTGCATTAAAATGTTTTTTGCCTTTTTGGCTAGGCTTACGAAAACCAGCGCAGCCAGTCTTGATATAGAACAGTTACACTTTCATTTTATGTTAAATGATGTGATTAGGACTTGCCACTCCAAATGCTAACTGGTAAGCCTCTTAAAGCAGAAGCCTGAGAAAAGGGAAAAGTATTGGTTGTTCTAGCCTTCTTCATACTTTTTTTAATCTTTTTTTTTTTTTTGGAGATAGCATGTTTGTGTATGTGTGTGTGTCTATGTTGAAAAAGTAAACTGATCTTACACTCACTGAATGCTTTAAATGAGTAAAGCATCCCTGTTTAAGAAGATGCTCAAACTCATTCTGTCTTGAACCAAGATTTAGCATGAATTTTTTTTTTTTTTTGATTAAATAAAGGGAATCTATTTCCTGTTTTGAGAATATAAGTCACAACGGCCAGAAATACATTACCACAACTGAGTTTTTGGCTGACATGAAATGACATCAGTTCAGTAGAATTCTACATGTCCTTGGGGGGGGGGGGGGGGGCTTTTCCGGACA
>WBMW01005090.1:17163-89057 GCA_013396635.1 Penelope pileata | reverse complement strand
TAGCTCTTTCCAGCACACCAGCAAATAATGTTTTCTGTAGCAAAGTCTAAAGCAGATGAGTAGACTTTTAGTTGTTGATATTTCTGTGATCCTTCTATAAGGATGCTTTAATTCTGTCCTGGAGCATGCACATTTTGTGTTTATAAGTTCCAAATCCTGGTTTCAGTCACATGCACAGGATGTATTATTTCTTGGATTATAGCTTTGTGACGAAGTACTCTGTATTTAATAAATAGTTCTGAAGTTGCTGATGTCTTAAAAAAGGTTTTGCTAGTGGAATATAGAAATCTAGGATAGAAAGTAGCTTAACCATTCTTACATATTTTTAGCATTACATGTGAAGGTGAATGTCGGACTTGCTATACATTGTATCTTCATGAAACACTCTTCAAGTGTAATTTCTTTGAACAGTATGTTTCTTCTTCCTGTTAGTATGCCTCAGTGGATCACCTGGGGCTATGTTAGCTCAGAAATCTCTCCCTGAGAATTTCGTCTCCAGAGTTCATTGGCAGTTTCTTAGCTCATAAGGAAGCGTAGGTATATCTGGATTTGCCCATCTAATAATGTCTGTAGAGAAATGATGGCCGTATTCAACAGCAATAAATGTGCCTGCATTACCCAGGAGAGTTCTGGGATATTGAGAGGATTGCCTTACATTAAGTTATTTTCTGTAAGCAAGTGGCAAAGGTTCTGCTTTCTGTAAAACTTGCAACGTAATTGGATAAACAAAGACAACTAGTAGGATGTATGAACGTATTTTAAGTCATCCCCTTAAGCAAAGTGCTGGTTCAGTTTGCTTTGGTTTGTCTGGATGGAATCTCCTGGCAGGGTGTTTTCCCACAAAGGCCTGTTGATTTCATGCTAGTCAAACAAGCAGCTTCTGGCTGAGTCTGGTTTTCTGCCTGCCCTCTGCATCCGCTAAAATACAGGAATTTGTTGTAATGATAATGTTTTGGTTGTGCTAAGTCTTGATTTGAACTCTGCATTAAATTGCTCTGCTTTAGAGAACCATTTGGATTTTTTTAAAATGCAATCTTAGGAACACATCTAGAAACACATCTAAGTTTTGGAAACCTGTGAGTAGTGTTCAGAGTTGCTCCAGTGGTATGCATTGACTCAGCAGAGTCATGATAACTTTAGCCTAGTTGGAATGTAAAGCGAGGCTAAAGCTAAGACTTTTCAAGTTACTTCCACTGTGGGTTCTGCTTTTCATAGTGGGTATCTACACGTAATTAGTAAATGAAATAAATCCAGAAGGGTTTTTTCCTGGAATCTTCTTTCTTCTTACTCTTCGATTGTTTTTGGATTGAGAACCTATACCTAACCCATCTCAGCTAATGCTAAGTAAATTTGGGACCACTTGGGTATGCTTGATTTTTGATATATTTTGACTGTCTGCAAGTTCTGTGGCATTAGAAATAGGGCCCAGAAACCAGATGTGCTTACCAAGCAGTTGTTGCTATTTCCCTCCTGTTATCTAGCGTAGCAGTATAGAAGAGAACAGCCTGTAACTGCTGTAAAAATGTGTTCTGTCTTCAATCTCTTTCAGTCAAACCATATAGGGAGGGCCACTTACATTTTACAAAACTGAAGTTGTCAAAAGCCTACTTACTGAGACAAATGATTACATCTGCTGGGGTAGAAGACAGACCACTGAGCTGTCATATGAGGGACTACTAAACTTTCTATAATCCGCTTTATCCGAGAATTTAAATGTAGATGCTGTAAATGCTCTTTAACCTGCAATTACAACTGAGAGAAGTACACGATAACCTGTGTCCTTAATGCATTATTCATGAAGAAACTTTGCAGCTCTAACTTACTGGGACATTCACAAGCAACTGTATTGCTTTTAAAATGAAAGCATGTTAATCAGTAAAACAAGTACACCCTGAACTCGTCAGCACAAGAATAAATTGCTGTGGGCTTCATGTGGAAATAATGAATGTAGTTCTCTGAATTTCTGATAAAATTTATGCACTGGGTGCTGCAGTTCAGAGTAGGCTGTTGCTCTGTTTAGTGAGCAGCTGTGGCTGCTTAGTTGTTCTATGTATGTGTGGTATTTTTCCTTTAATGTAGTACTGGAGAAAAGTTTGCCTTTCAGTCACTAAGGAAAGAATTATATGCCGATAGAGAGAGATGGAAGGGAATCCATGCTAAGGGTCACTTGGTTTTTTACAGTTTCTCTCCACATAAAGCTTAAACAAAAGAATGCAAATGATTAATGTTCTGTCTTTCTGGAGCCATCTCTGTTCCCATTAAGAAATCTAAGACATGTAGGAAGGCAGAAACCAGTCTCCTGCTCTAGTTAGTGTAACAAGACATTTAGTTGTTGAACTGCCTCATTTCATTTGGTTCCTTTTAATTTTTTCTATAATGAAAAGTAAATTAGAGGTGGAATGCAAGCAGAAAAATAAGGCTGCTTCTTGGCCTCTCACATTTGCAGCAGGCTCTGGTTAGTGATCAGGTATGCCTGATCTCATGTTGGGGTAGTGGGCCACATGGCACAATCTCCTCACTTCGGACTCTGCCTGCTCTGCCTTCAGCATCCCCTTCCATCCTGCTGCTCACTGCTGCTCCACCACTGCCTGCCCTGCTTCCCAAAGGCAGGGCGGCAGCAGCAGTTCAGCTTAGAGGCACACAAAACTCTGGTGGAACGCTGTTGCTTCTGTATTTCCATAGTAGACGTCTTCAACTACTAAATTTTCTTCTTTCTTGAAAGTATTTTACTTCTCAACTCATCACGTAGCTGTACACACTTGCTTCATTATTGGGCCTTTCCTTGGGAAAGCTCAGTTGAAACTGTGCTTTTGTTCAAATGGCATAAGATCAGGCTGGCTGTTCACAAATTGCAGTCTTCGTGGTGTTGTGAGCAGAGACTGTCGCGCAGTTTGAAGGACACTTTTGTGCTAATGTTGTTTTCATGTAAGCCATAACAAGGATAAAAGCATTTCTTGGTGTAACAATGTATCCAGCAGGCACTTGTTATACTCAGTCTGCTTCTTTTATGAAGAAAGTTAACTCTTCTGAACAGCAAACTATTGGTTTGAAAGTGTAACTTATGTTTCTGTTTGTCATGCCTGGAGAGGAGGAAATCTGCCTTCTGAGATGCATCTGACCTAGTACAGCCAGTATTTACCTGGTTACTATGTGTCTTGCTTTTGTCATTCATTTGGCAACAGAGTCAATCTTTGCCATATGAAGCAGCTCCAAGCAAACAGTAGAAACCTGAAGAGGACAGATACATTAATACAAGTGTTACAAGGCTTAATGTAATTATTTTGTCTTATAGTTACTTTTTTACAAATTGCTGACAATTTCTTTGTAAGTCCTGGATGTCTTTGCTTGCTTTCCTCATAGCAACTTTTGTATTTTGTTCAAATTATACCAGATATGCTTTCTCATACCCTATTTTTCTCAGTAACTGAGTGTTAATGTTTCTCGTGCAGTTCACCAGAAGCGTATCTTTTAGGCATTGGCCTAAATCAATTCAGATATGAATCCATCTAGTTGTCAGGCTGCAATAATTAAAATAACAAAATTAAGAAAATGCATTAATGTGATTTTGAAGTTTGTAAATAAAAATATTTAATAGTTTTCTCTTGTCACCCTCCTGGGACCAGCACCATAAATGCAAGATGCCTTTAGTCAGTAGTACCACTTTCTTGATGCCCGATGCTCTTCTGCAGAGTGGCAGCTGCTCCCTCCAGGGACACTCTGCAACATCTTGCCCATGCTCAGGTTTTTTCTTTAGCATCTCTCCTCTCTGTAAGTTTACAGTATCTGGGCTGCCTTTGTTTTGTGTTCTAGGGACTCGTGTTGCTTCATGTACCCCCATCCCCTCTTCCAGACGTACCAATTCCTTTTCTGATGCTGTTCTGTCTCAAGGACTTTCTCAGCTGCTTCTTCCGCTCTATAGGCACTGCCTTGTCCCTCTCTGTGCCACTGCTACTTCTGTTTGAGTAGGAGGCTTAGAGAACAGTGGGAAAATTTAACAGAATTGCTGCACACGTGAAAATAGTTGTCATCATCCATTTATTTAATTTTTAGAATAAGGGACAAATCCACTGACTTCACAATGGGGATTGCCCAGGTAACCCCTGCCTTTTCTCTAGTTTCCTAGCTTGAACCAAAATCAGTAAAATTCTACTAGCTGAATCCTAATCCACTCTTTGAAGCCTGAATTGATCAGAGATAGTATCTTGGCACTCATATATTATACAGAAAGAGGTATAAAAAGTGTGATTTAACTCTGAACAGAGGGACCTGTTCTGTTTGTGTTAAAATTGGTTTATTGATGAATTGGGGACTGTGGTAATGAAAAGTTTTGTATGTCATTTTCAGCCAGCACTGTATATTCCATTCACTGTGAGAAAGCAAGTAGCTTTTATATGTAGTTAACGGNTAACTGCCTTAGTTGCAGCTAGTGTTTCTAGGCAATTAAAGTGCTCCTACAATTCAGCAGTTCTTAATCCAAGTTCAGGGGAGCTTATTTAGTTATTAAAATCCTAGAGATCTGTAGTTCTTAAAATCCTTGGAAATAGCGCTTAAGGATTTAGTTCCTGCTGCCCATGTCAGAAGAACAGAAAAGCCAGCTCTGCAAGCAGCTTTGATAGGCTGGGCTGCACTAGCAGGGTGTCTTTGTCTTGAGCAGTGCCCTCCGTGACTATAAGCAGGGCATCTGTTTACAGTCCTGAATTTTTGACTCAGGTAAGGCACTCCTAGTGAACTGCATATTAGGTTTATATATGCTGAATTTAAAGCATAGACCACTTCTTTGTCTTGTTGGTATGCTTCTAATTCAGAGATTTCAGATTCTGGTCAGCAGACTTGTTCAGCTGCTTGTGTTTTAAAGGTTTATAAGAGTAATTAAAACATAATTTCTCCCCTGCTTTGTATTACTCATCTGGGACTGGGGTAAGTAGATTCTGCATTCTGTCATGCAGCCAGCTTCCAGGGGCTGATTTGCTGCTTTGAAGGCTGTTAATGGTGCTCCATGCTTTTAAGCGCTGATGTCTATATCAAGAAAGGTTTTCCTCTCCCATGCACTTTGCTTTTTCAATTTCACATATTATAGCCACTCTACTGTGCTTTGGAGCTGAACATTCAGGCTTTAATGAGGGAGAAAGTATCTTCATCTTGGAGTACCATTTTAAGGACCCAAACTACGTGGTTTGAATATAAGCACCTTTATGAAAACAGAAATGCATCTTAATTTGAATATTGTGCCCTTTTCAGATAATACTGAGAAGTTCCATTTTTCCACTTCAATACTTTCAACATGCACTGTGTACAAGTCTGGAGGAAAGTGCAAATTTTAGCTGGGTGTGAGAATTCCTGTGTTCATCCTTATGTTTATGTTGCTGTCATGTTAAGGATACAATGCAAACACCTTGTCTCTTAAACCCATTTTCTTCTGTTGACATTTCTGTTTGTTTGTTTGTTTGTTTCTCACAAAATCTGTATACGTCTTGGCTTTCTTCACCAGACTCTGTAGTCTACCAGTTCTTCTCCTCTGCAAAGGTGCTGTTGCAAGTACAGCCTTTCCTCTAGCTCCATTCAGAAAATCTTGCAGCTCATCTCTTTAGCATACCCTGCTGACACTGGTTTTGCCATTTTTTATTATTTTTTTCTCCCCTGCTAGTTTCACAGCTATGTGCTAATTTTTTTCCTTCTTGATCTCTTACTGACCTCTCCAGTTGGCTCAGTTCCTAGATTTCTTTCCTTCTCCACATTTGAGCACATCTTTCAATCTTCCTTTTTGCAGTAATTCTGAAGAGTTCATTTCTGCATTCTGTCTTTCTGCATTCAATCTATTCAATCAAACTAAGAGGTTTTGTGGGCCAGAAGCACATTAGAGTCCTGTTTATATCTTCGGAGCTTTTATTTTACTTTCTATCTCTCTGTGATGTGTTCTCCCACTTGTCAAGGTCTTCATGTACTCACTGATATCTTTCTTTTACTCTTTTGTAAATCCACTATCTCATTTCTTTCAAATGTTTCTTGAGACTCATTTCTGCAAAGATAACAAAGAAACTAAATAGTCTAGGCACTGTAGGCATGATTTTGCTTCGAATGTGTCAGTTTATGTTCAGCTCTGCCATAGTTACCATTTGTGGCAGTAGCCTTTCCTTCTGCAGCTGAGCCGCCAGTATGAAATTTTTGCAATTAAGGGATGTTTTCATCAACTTTGTATGTAGGAGATTATGCAAGGAGGGAAGCATCTGTGTTTCAAAAGCAAATTGAAAATTCATCAAATTTGTTTTCCTCTCTTTTGGTACGTAATTTTACACTAAGATATGCAGAAACTTGGGCAAGGTTAACAATGTAATTATTTGGTAACTCAAACAGAGTTGTTGCTGACTAGGCAAACAAACTAATTTACTTGGGAAACCTAACCTTGCAGACACCTTACATTCAGCCTTTCATGCTGAAATTATGCTAAACTATCAGTTAAGTTAATAATATATTTAATAACTAATACAGTGAGGTGCACGTCTGATCTATCATAATTTCAATTAATAGTATTTCTACCATTTTTTTCTAGTATTTCTATTTCATAGTATTTTATGAATGGCATTAAATGTAGATCTCAGTATAAGGCAAGATTAGATGCAAGATCTGTATTAAAGCAAAATAGTCCTAATTTAGATCTATTATGACAGACGCTGTGTTTCAAGTTGACTATTACTTTAAGGCTTTTGCATATTTCCCGTTATTCCACTTAACTAAAGCAATACAGTTACTGATATCAGCTGTTCCTGACTTCCTTGCTTTTGTTAATGCATGCTATCTCTTTTCCTAAATCACCTGGACGCCTGTGGTGTACATTCAAAGAAAATTATTTTGAAGCCCAAGCAATGAGTTTTTAGAGCTAAGAAATTTTTAGCTAAGGTATTCTGATTTTACTTTGAATCCCTACAGTAATAGATAGTGTGAACTAAATGCAATAGAGACTTATCAGGTGTTGATAATTTCTATAAAAGAAGTCAACTTGCGTTTGTAATGAGAACTTTTGTTTTGCTTTGTTTTGCTTTTTCATCCCACAGATGTATTTAGTGATTTTTCCAGAGGGGACTCGTTACAATCCAGAAATACCAAAAGTTATTGCAGACAGTCAATCATTTGCTGAAAAAGAAGGTAAGCAGAAAGCTTTTGATATCATTCTTTGATTATGGTGTTAACGTGTTATAATATGAAGGTGCTCTCTCTTTAACTGGACCATTAAGCCTGCCTGCCTGATACTTAAGGGTTGGACTAGAATAAGCCGATGTTTCTCATACCACACAGTAAGATGCAAATACCTTGTATACAGGCGTTTCATGCATTTCACGATACAGTATTAATTCTCAAGAAAGTTCTCTTTAGTTTCTATTTGTATATATTTATAGACACTTCTTTTCCTGCTTTTCAGGTATGTAGGAATAGCCTATACTGGCACTGATCTATCTAAATTGGCATCGTAACTCCAGTTACAGTTGTTACTTGTCGTAAAGGATATTTTGCATAGGAAATGTTGTGCCTTAAAAGAAAAAGTCTTCCACCTCTTCCTTTTTATTATTAGTACTACCATTTCTTGGGTTTGTTCCTCTTTCACCTTTCAATCTCATTCCTCCTTGGTTGAAATTTATCCTGTAGTTGCCTCGGTGAATGTTGGCACCTGCTCCATAACCACAGATGGAATTATTTCATCTTTGGAATGGCTTGCAAAGACTCCCAAGCTTTGTCATTTTTCTCACAGCATACGCACAATACACGTAAACTTTTAACTCCAGCAGTTCCGTCAACATATTTCCTGGTTTTGTTTTTTCCTGTTGACCAAAAGTGAAATAATTCATTCTGAAGGTAAACAAAGAGTAACAAATAGGTCTGGTAAATTCATTTCTGTGACACACTGAAATGAATTCAGAAGTCTGTGAATCAGCCTGTTGATATCATCAAGCTATTAAGTATTGTTAATTCTTGTCCAGAAGGATATATGCTTTTCTTTTCCTCCTTGGGAAGAATGGAATTTGCACGTATATGCTAGAGAGCTTAAGTCATAACGTATTTATTCATCACTTCAGTTTCCTGTCGGAAGTGAAAGTCAAATGTTTCATTTAGGTTGGCTGTTCTTTGAGAGTTCAGAGAGGCTGTTGGATACAAGGTCTTTTTTTCCAAAAACTCTTAATTCTATATCTACAGTCTACAAAACTGTTTATTAAAAAAAAAAAAAAAAAAAAAAAAAAAAAAAAAAGCTTTATCCTTTCAGAACACCTGTTTGTTTCTTCTGTGCTTTTTTCCAATTTTGGTCTGCTTTTATTTTGTAAGGGTTACTCCTTTTAAAAACGCTCAATACAAGTATTTGTTAAACAGGAAGTGCTTTCTGTTCCAGTGTAGAATCCTTTTGATCTACTTCTCCTCATCACTAAATTCTTTCGTTGTTATTGTTCACAAAAATTTGGTCTCTCCTCAACTTTTTATATGGAGAGGGTGGGAACTGTCCTTGCAAGTCAATGGGAAGATTGATACTCACTTGAACTAGAGCATCCCTGGCCGGGATGGCCAGCCTGCCTGACGCTGAGAGCCGCATACCAAAATATGCTTACGGCTGGGAGCCACAGGGAACAGACCACGTACCTCGGGGAGCTCCGAGGACAGGAAACTCCAAGTGACCACCAGCAGGAGATGACAACAACTCCCCAGAGCCCTGCCGTGCAGCAGTGCTGGCCCCACCTTGTGGCTTTTGCTTGGCAGCCCCATTGCCACCACGGTCTCAGCTGCTTGCTGCGAGCAGGGACTCCAGCGCAAGAGCCACGACCGAACATGTCGCCAGTCGTGTTGTATTTCATACAGTTTTCTAGAAGGTAGCAGTGCCCAGTAGCTCTTCCAGTCAGAGGAATGAGGACATTCTGTAACTTAAAGCTTAAATTCTGTGCTTCAGTCATCATGGAAAAATAAAAAGTCTGATGATCTTATCTTGTCATTGATACAGAGCGTGGTGCTTCAGTGTTGGTTTTACAGATGCGCAGGGAAAATTTTTATTCTTTTGTAAAATGCATCTTGAAATGTGAGTAGGCTTTGTAACAGTCTTTTTCCTACATTTTTGCACAGTTTGTGTGTTGAGGAAATAGTGCAAGTGTAATATTGAAAAAGCGGTTTAATTCACGGGAATTAAACTTTGACTTGATGTTATTTTCTCTGACAGATAGAACCAGAGATATTCTACCCAAAGATAACAGAGCTATTCCTAGAGCACAAACATAATTCATGTTTATTATCATGCTGTCTAAAATCTGAAATACTGTTTTTGACATAACTGTGTGTATATGTTTTACTAGTTTTGCAGAGAGGAAGTACAAAAAGATTTTGTGGGTTTTATGGATTTTATTTTTGTTCTCCATGGGCTGGATTCTCTTGTAGTGAAAATGCGTTCATTTAAGCAGAATTATTGGGCTGAGCCTAATATTAATATAATATATATATACTAATATAATTACCTGGTCTTAGTGTGACCAATTGATGAGTTGCATCTCATAACTTGATATTCTTTTTAAAAAAAATCAAGTCGCAGACACAGTCACCAGCTCTTACAGTTGGTCAGAGACCAGGGGGAAAAAAAGAAAAATACAACCAAGAAAACAAACACTTAGATTCACATCCAAAAGCTTATTTTCAGATTGCTGGCTGCAACTATTATGTCTTTCATCATTGATATGAATATTTAAATAAATTTTATCTGTCTATGAATAGGATGAAAGGATATCAAACAGCAAAAGAATATAAAGGTGATTGAGGCCCCCCTTGAAAGAGAGGTAACTTTTTTAAAATACTGATTGTACTTCATATTACAGCTTATTCTGTCATAAGACTTGGATTCTGCACAAAATACTGACTTTTGTCCACTGCAGTTGTTTTCAGTGAGATATGGAAAGTTGCTTACTTCTAGGGGTGCTGGTTGTATGGTGATAAATTGAGAATATTGTCATCTAATGGGATTGCACGTACCCTCAGAAACTGAAGATTATTCATTCTACACATTTTACAAGTGCCCAGAAATCCAATCCAGTCAGATTTATACTCAGACTGGAACAGCCAGCATTTTAAACTGAAAAGATATTTATTTGATTGTATTGGGAAAGGAAAAATATGGTGCTTGAATTTTGAAAACAAAAATTACCTCTTAAAACTAAATCGTTTGAGATTAAGCTATTCACAGAACAATTCAAATTTGGTGGAGAAATTTATTCCGTGTTTTAACTTTGTTGTCCAAATTTTAGTATTTGCTGGAGTTTTACAGTCAGGAAACCGCATAAGCAATGTTGTCAGAATTTCAGATGAAGACATCTGTCAGGTTTTCACATTTCTGTCAAGTAAATGAAACCTCCCACTTTCAAGCCAGTGGAGTCAGTGCCATATATGTGAACACAATGATCCTTCTTATTCTCTCCTAATTAGAACTAAGTGACCGTGTGAGATGCTTTCAGCAATTGTTACCGAGTTGCTCTCTTTTCCTTTAGATTTCAGTGTGCTTGATTACTCATGTGTTTCCAGTGGCACATCTTCTAAGGTTCTCATAATCATAGGAAATGTTTCTCATTGCTTATTGAAGACCTAAGAGTGTGAAGGCAAGTTTCATCTTGTTTCCTGGACTTTTGCCTTTCAACTTCCACTATTGAAGTATATAGTCAGTAATCTTAGAATTTCCTTTCATTTTTCCACTGTAATGGAGTAGTCAGCTAATATCATTGCCATCTTCAAAATATGGCATGATCATTTTGTTGCTGTATATTGGAGACTTCATGGTCTCTGATCAAGGCATCTTAAAAGTGCATTGGTTATTCCACTCACAGTGGGCTTGATTTTTTGAATCTAGGAAATTATAATTTGTAGGTGGCAGTCTTATTTTCATAGGGATTTAACTTAGATCTTGTTATAATGTTAGAAATGATAAATTTTATTGTATTTATTTTGAACTGTAAATTTTTTAAGGCATATTACTGGTACCAGCCTATAGAACAAACTTACTATAGAACCCAGTAAATACCAAAGTCCTCCTACTGCTAATGTTACTAAGTTCTGAAAAGTCAAAGGGAATGTGATAAGAAGCTTAGTAGATTTAACTTGGCTTGCCGTTGCTGAAGGAAGACAAAACAATCTTCCTGGGTGAAAGGCATTTATGGAATTTTGTATTAATGTTTGATTTCTAACAAAGGTCATTTAATCAAGCAAACATTTCAGGTATTCATTTATCATCTCCCTTGTTTTTGTATGAATAAGTTGTAAATATTTTTTAATGCTAAGTTTATCTTGACTAGTATCATGCTTTCTACTAAGATGTTTGTGCGTGCAGGATATGCTTATCTCAAAATTGCTTTTACAGGTCATGTGAAAAAGAGGTATTTCAACAGAGCTAATTGAAAATGTTTCCCTTCTAGATCTTGGCATTGGTGTTAGATTGTATTTTAAAGCAATCTGAAGTATTTAATATCCAGAAATGTTATTTGAATCTGTCTTTAAAAATATCTTTTGGGGGTATTTTTTTCCACACACTTTGATGTAAGCAAGCTTGGTGTAAAAGAGCATTGCCAGCAGGTCGAGGGAGGTGATCCTCCCCCTCTACTCTGCCCTGGTCAGGCCTCAGCTGGAGTACTGTATCCAGTTCTGGGCTCCCCTGTATAAGAAAGACAGGGACCTCCTGGAAAGAGTCCAGCGGAGGGCCACAAAGATGGTAAAGGGCATGGAGCATCTCCTTTATGAGGAGAGGCTCAGTAAGCTGGGTCTGTTCAGCCTTGAGAAAAGAAGGCTGAGAGGGGATCTTATTAATGTGTACAAATATCTATGTGTAGGAGGCAAATGGACATGGACAATCTTTTTCCAGTGGTCTGTGGGGACAGGACGAGGGGAAGTGGCCTAAAACCAGAGCATAGGAAGTTCCGCACCATGAATTTCTTCACAATGCAGGTGACAGAGCACTGGAGCAGGCTGCCCAGGGAGGTTGTGGAGTCTCCTTCCCTGGAGATATTCAAGACCTGTGTGGATGCCTACCTGTGCGACCTGCACTAGGGAACTGCTTTGGCAGGGGGCATTGGACTGGATGATCTCTCGAGGTCCCTTCCAACCCCCACAATTCTGTGATTCTATAAAAAGTGTGCAGTGAAATGTGGAAAGGAGGGTAACATTTTCTTATAAGTGCTGTGTAGGGATGGACCTTAAGTAGCATTTGAGAGAGACATGCTTAGGGTGAGAGAAAGGATTTCTGTTATGAAAAGTTGTCTTAGGAAATAAACTTTAGGAAAGTAAGAAGCTATCTTCTATTCTTAAAATCTTATTTCTGGGTATATTCATTACAAAAGACTGAGGGAGCTGGGCTTGTTCAGCCTGGAGAAGAGAAGGCTGCGGGGGGACCTCATTGCGGCCTTCCAGTATTTAAAGGGAGATTATAAACAGGAGGGGAACCAACTTTTCAAAAGGGTAGACAGTGATAGGACAAGGGGGAATGGTTTTAAGCTGAAGGAGGGAAGGTTTAGATTAGACATCAGGGGCAAGTTCTTTACCGAGAGAGTGGTGAGGTGCTGGCACAGGCTGCCCAGAGAGGTTCTGGATGCCCTGACCCTGGATGTGTTCAAGACCAGGCTGGATGGGGTCCTGGGCAACTTGATCTAGTACCTGATCTGGAGGTTGGTGGCCCTGCCTGTGGCAGGGGAGTTGGAACCTGATGATCCTTGGGGTCTCTTCCAACCTGGGCCTTTCTGTGGTTCTATGAAAAGAAAGTGCACCGAAGCGTGATGTTTCCTGTGTTTTGGTGTGGAATGGTAACACTCTTCCTGAGAGGATTTCTTCTCTTGTACTGTAGGTCATGGTAACAGAAAATACTTTTTTTTTCAAGAGCATGCAATTTTTTGTACTATCAGCGAAGTCCTTTGTATGCAAGTCAATAGAATACTAGCATACAAACAGATTCCTTGACATTTTCTTCAGGTTTTTCAGTGGTAAGTGCTAAGAAATTTTGTTTTCAAAGTTATTAAATGAAATTTAAAATTGCAAGGTTCCCCATTCCTACCTACATTACTTGTTTGTTTGTTTTCAAAGAGAAGGAAAACCATTGCTTTTCACTTCACATTAGCAATAACTGAATGTTGTTCCAAATTGTTGTTCCAAATGGATGTTTCTTAATTGCCTCAGTCTCACGTCAGTCTCTGTGTTCTCCAAGTATACTCGTATTCACTGATGCAAAAATCATTTTGTAGCAAAGCAGTAGATGACTTGGCATATTTTGCCTAGGACAATTAAAACTACAGCTTTTAAGAGTCTATTTAAGCACTATTTAATTGCACACAAGCAAATGACTTTGTGGCCTATATCTGCGATTTTTCAACTCCTTCCACCTGTTTTTTAATCATTTTGTTTTCAGTGGGGCTATATGTTTATTGCTGTCTCTTTAATGCTACTCAATTATTCCATGGACTGGCAGCCAGGTACAGTGTTTACTACTGGTTAGGTAGCAAACCGTACCTGAGAATATTGTGCTACTGTGCACCTAACTTTTCAGTATGGAGATGGGAAGACAAAATGTTTTATAACTTTTTTTTTTTTATATGAGCATATTTTTTCAACAACTTTCTTGGTAGAATTCCTTAAAATCTAGTACATCAGAGAGGGTGTATAGGAAGTTAGGGATACTTGCAGCTTCATGGACATTCCTTTTGGGCACTCTCACCATATGTAATTTTGTACGTCTCTCTGGGCCTTGGTTTCAGTAACTAAGCCTTCAACTACTGAGGGCATTCCAGTAGGACTGGGAGAAACATAGTGTTAGGTGAGCACACAGGACACCCCCCAAACAACTGCAAAGCTTTCAGTCAAATATTACTGTTGTTTATACATACAAACACACAGGTTAAAAAAGGAAGGAAAGATCTGGTTGGCATTAAACTTATTGTTTCTCACTCTGCTTTCAATTTTTGTTTTACCATCAAGTAACAGTTTTATAGGGGTTGTGAGGAGTGGAAGACTTCTCAGACTAATCTGGCATCCTCTTTTAGTGAGAGTATAACTCCTGTTGAGTGAATGTGGTAGTACTCATGTAGTACACAGGGCTTTCATCATTTAGAGCTGGGTTTTTTTTTTTCTTTCTTAAAGGGGTTTCATTTCAAAATGGGATATGTGCACATGTCAGGAGTAAAACTATGACTAATGGAGGAGACTGAAAATGTAGGTAGGTGGTCTGTCTGCACTGAATAGCTCTTTGAGCTTTTGGCTTGGATGAAAGGAAAAGCAAGAGAGATCTCAATAGAATTGTACTCAACTGTTATATCTAACTTCACTCTGAGAAGTTAGATGGTGTTTGGGGTTGCTGTTGGTTTTTTATGTTTACATGAAAAATTCAGTTCTGGAGATGCTAATGATTTGAGTCTCTGTACTTTCCAAACTAAAACCTTTCTTTCAGAAGGTCTGCAACAAAGTTTTGTGTCTTAGTATAGTCTAACAGTTGCTGGTCAAGGTACCATTGCGCAGCCTATTTCTTCAGATTTTCGTATTATTATAATGATTTCAGAAGCCCTTGATATGGTTCTCTTGCAAGCCTGCATCAAGACATTACATTTTTTAGTATTTTATACCTGTTAATCATTTAAAAAATGAGCTGAAATAGAAGAGCAAAGTTATAGCATTTTAAGGTAGAGTGTTACATTATTAGACAGTTAGTTTGCTTTCTTTGGCATTTAAAATAAAATCTCATGACCTCAAATACTTTGACAGAGAGTTCCAACTTAGTATTGCACAACATTAAAAACAGTTTAAGCACAGTGTATTTTGTGAATTGGATGCAGGCAGCTTGCCAAGGTAACTATACTTGTAACTACTTGGGTTTAAATTCTTTTATGTTGATTTTAGCAAAAATCATCAAGTAATTGCAAGAATGTGTGGTTAATGTTTTTATAAAACTCATCTTTCGAAAGGATGTGTTGAACTCCTGTTACCGATGCATGTTTATCATGCACTGGAGCTATACTAAACAATGGGTTATGACCCTTCTTTATTGGTTTTAATTAGATGTGTACTCATTTTGAACCTAAACCTTCAGGAGTTTGCTGGTAAGAAATGGCGTAAGAGGGTCTTATTTTACAATTACACTTCACAGATTGTAACCGACCATCTTCACCACCAAAACCGTCCATGAATTAATTCGAAAAACTCAGCACTGAGTAGTCTTAGGTACCTGTATTAATTTCTCTAGAGGATTCAGTTCTCACTGAAGCCTGACTTCTCATTTCCTTCCTCACAGTACTAGTGTGGGTAAGGAAAGATGAGACAGGCAGGAAAGGAATGACAGTGGTTTTTAGGACAAAATTAATGTGTCAGTGAATGTGGATCAACAAGCGTTGTGTTGAGTGGAATGTCCATGCTAATACCATTGCTATCGCAACACTAGAATATTCAGTGCTTCATTTACTGAATAAACATTTGGAAACATAACATAATTAGCTGTTTGATGTAACAGTTCACAAGCTAAAAAAACACTACCACTGTGTTATGCTTCAAAATATTTACCCAATCCATATAACATTTTGCATAGACAATTATCGCTATTGCCGGTAAGGCTTAGAACAATGACTTCAAAAAGAGTGCTAGTAAGTAACGTTTTGTTTCCCTGTTTGAAAAAGAGGCTCTTAGCAAACATTAAGAAATCAAGATAGTGATTTATACTGAAATTTTCAAATATAAGAATTTTAGAGAAGTTTAGAAACTACAGTGTTCAGTAGATAAATGTATAATTGTAGATCAGTGTACTTTACCCAAATGAAAATGGAGAGAAGTTCAGTACAAAATCAAGTCATACTATATTATCCTTTGTATTGATTTTACAGTTTATCTAAAACAAAACCACAGTGTTTTGGTTTAGAAAAATCTCTCCTAATGGCAGGAGTCAATAGCACCAATGGGGGAAACTAATTCAAAAAAATTTTGAAAAGTAAACCAATAAATGGTGAAGCTAGAAAGCAATAATCACAGTCATATTCTGACACTTCTCTTTGAGAAAGACATACATCTTACAGAAAAAGTGATTTTTTTTTCCATAAAATGCAGGGGATTTTTAAAAGCATTTTCAAATAAGTGTGGAAGAACTGTGTTCAGGTCACAAAAAGGTTTGGAGGTGTTTTTCATTTTGGAATTCATTGTATATTAAAAATTTGGAAATTAAATAAAGTTTATACTTTTGAGCCCTGTGTGCTTGTGTGTTCTTCAGTGTTCTTTCGGTGAAAGTGGTCAGCTGAAGCAAACCTTGATGTGAAATATTGTTGTTAGGACCTGTGGACTGCTTTTAAATTTGACCTTTTTATGTCCATGACGTACCAATCTCTATGTCTTGGTCTGGATGGTTAAGGCAGCAGAAGATTCATGTGGCTATGGTTTTCTCAATGGCTAAGTCAATCTAATAGCTTGTTGGCAGGGAAATGGAGAAGGTGTCCTCCATGCTGTCATCTCTGTGTGCTGTTTTCTCCCACCCCCTGCTTAGTTTTCTGCTGGGATTGTGAGTTGAGGTGGCTGGTGGAAGGGTGGTACCAGAGCAATACGAGGTTAGTAGCAGGCACAAGCATGCAGAAAAGAGAAGTAGAGGCATGGCTGCAAGGATCAAGTGGAATTCCCCATTTTTCTCAGCACCAGATCATTGCAATTGGCTAAAGCTGTCTTGAGTCTAAGTGCTTTCTGTCTTCCTTCCTCAAAATGAGGACAATCAGGGTAGCCATATCCCAGTGTGTGCCATTAGAAAGAAGGAAGCAAGAACAGGGGAAAAGAGCATCTAAAGTAGAAAATCACAACAGAACACAATTGAAATATCTGATAGCGTGGTAGCTTTGGAGAAATGTTGCACCTTGATTAAGGGTGTGTAGTTTAAAACTGCAGTTTTATTGCTGTGGGGTGATGTTAAGATTCAGTACGTTGACGGAGTTGGCTTGTCCATTGGAAATAAAATGCTAGATGAGCATTGGGCATTATTAAAATTGTCTATGCTTATGCCTCATCTAACAAATCTGTTTCTGAGGCAGAATTTCAGGAGGCAATATTCTGTGTGGTTACTATTTCTCAGTTGTTTTTTTTTTTTTTAAACCTAAATGACATGAACATCAACCGTAAGGAGAAATGCTTTTCCATCACTTATAAGCCATGTTAAAACTCTCAGTACTTCTAGAGCAGCAGCTGAAACAAGGACACTTTTGTTGGTCAGCCTGTCTGTCATTAATATCCTGCAAGAATTCTGTTCTGTCTTCTGTACGTGTTCAGTAGAACAAATGCCATGAGCACATGCTCTCTCTCAATAGAGAACTGAGATTAAAAATAATCCTTTTGTGATCTTGAGTGGGGGTGCTGAAGTTTGCTGGCATGATGTTCCTTTTGTGAATGTCACCTGGAGTACTTTCAAACACTGTAATTTTTTTTTTCCCCTAGGACTTGCTATATTGAAACACGTGCTAACGCCACGTGTGAAGGCAACTCACGTAGCGATCGACACCATGAAAGACTATCTGGATGCAGTGTATGATGTGACTGTAGCGTATGAAGGTACTGTGGACCACAAAGGACAAAGAAAACTGGCACCATCTATGACAGGTGAGTTGGTGTACAGTAGACATGCTACAGCCACATGTAGGTTCATATGCAAAAACAACTTCAGGTGTTTTTCGGTGCTCTAAAGATAATCTCCAGAGTGCTCCAGCTGTTCTACCATTCCTTGGTAGTACATTGTTGATTACTGACTTGGCTCAATAATGCTTACCCACAACATTCCTGCCTTCTCCTTCCGTCCCTGCTTGCACACAGAGAATATTTCTATGGTCAGATTCTATATGTAAGTGTTCTTTGGAGCCCAAATAAACTTGAGGCTGCAGGCAACGGGTGCCATTCACCTTCACGTTTCTTCTAGCACTGGCATTTGACATAATCGTAAGCTTTCTTTCTTCCTGGTGTGCTACATACTTGCAGATGTGATATAATTGCTGAAATGCATATGTTTTAAAAGGGAAATATGTAGTAATATATTTTATTGTAATTTTTCAAATTGCTCAACATGCCCAGCAATCTTAATGCTTAAAGCATTTTATACAACTAGGCTTTATTTACTGTAGTATTTTAACTGCTTCTAACAGTTTAAGAGGTTAGAGTAAATTAGCTGTACATTTCTTCAGTTAACTAAAGTTTTAAGGTATCTGTCGGAGAAAACCGGGACAGAAAGCTTTGAAGTTTAGTGAGTTCTGTTTGTGTTTGTTGGTGGGTTGTTTCTTTTTCTAAATAATTAGTTTACCTGCACTATCACTGGAGGGCTAAATGACATCTTTCACTCCATTTGTAGTTGATGGATCTCTCAGCCATATCTGTGCATGACTATTTGTTGTTGTTGGCTCACAGTGGTACTTTTGAGTCTTTTGCAATTCTGATACCGGGGGGAAAATATGCCATGTTAGTTCAACCTTGTGTTGTCTGAGGGGCCTCCAGGTAAATTCTTAGCTAACTTCTCACTCTTCAGCTGGTCCACTGTCAATGTGGGGCTAGGACACAATTCCTTCTGCTAAAAATAGTTGCCAGTATGGCTATTTCCGTGTCATTTTGTTAATGGGGGCAACTTCTTGAGCTGAAGTTCATCCTTCCATATGCTAGTTTCTTAGAAGTTATGGAATCGTCTGTTTTTACATTTTCATCCTATCTAAAATTCTTCTGAATAGTCAAGTAACATAACTACTGACTCTGTGTATTAATGTAAGTGTTGTGCTGTAAGTTCTTAGGATAGCTTTGTGGTTAAATGTTGAAAGTGATTTTTGTTATTTAATGTATTATATTTTGGACAATTTTCTTTCAGTTTTGGTTCTGGAGATTTTTATTATTTGAAGTTTGTTTTTTTAATACAGACTTCCTTGAAGATTGACAGCCTCCCTCTCTTACCCTGTCGCTCAAGATTCCATTTAAAACAAATAGAGCAGTTTTCCCTTCCCTGCAGCATATCTTGTTTCGTGACTTGATTATTAGGCAGTTTCAACCACGCTCATGCTGGACTTTTCACTGCCTGATGGTTAATTAAGCTATTAAAATATCGTTACTTAATGATAAAATGGCAAATGTTCAAATTCCTTACAAACCCTCTTCACCTATTGAACTTCCAAGTTCACATGAAATATGGTGTAATTATTTAAATGGAGCTAACAAACTGAATTTCCCTGTTTCTTGTACCCGATGTCAAGTGGTAATCAGATGGTTTGGGGTGACTGCTGCACATGCAGCCTTCTCAGGACTTCACAGCAGAGAGCCCAGCCTTTGTGGCAGGACTACACGTCACTCGTGCGTGTATCAGCCCTCCTGGTATAGGGCTGGAATAATTACTGTCTCAGCCTTTGGTAACAATAAAGCTAGTAATGCAGAACGAAGTGAAGCCAACCAGTTATCCATTATAGAGTAGATAAATGAAATATCCATTCAGGACATTCAGAGTTATTGTGGCAGTCACATGTATTCCATATAATACAAATTATGTAGATTAAGGACACTTTATAAATTACAGAGAAGAACATTCCTTTAGACCCTCCACACACAAAATGGAAGAAAAAATAATGTCTATTCTAAAAGTCAAGATCATTTCACTGTTTGTTCTGCAACAGTCCAACAGGTGATCTGTTCAGGAATATAATACAATAACAAGAGATGAATTATACATTGTTATGCATTTGAGATTCTTTATCATTCTTACTCTTGACAGTACTAAAACGAGATAAAATATCCTTTTCTTGTGTGCATTTCATATGAGCATTTCATGTTTGTGTCAGTGCTGAATGAAAATTTTGTTTTTCATTCTCATCAGAACAAAGTGGCAGTGCAATCCTGGTAATTTTTGAAAGATAAGGTTGATGCATCTTTTTCAGTCTGGGAATTTACAACATGGAAAACAAACTTCTGATAAACTCAACTTTACTTGAGGACTGTATTTCCCATAGAGCGACATTTCCCATGTGAATGAAATCTGAATTCCACACAGATATAATGTATTTCTTGAATTGCATTTTGCTTTCAGTTCTGTAAATCCCAATTCCCCAGAAGAGCCTGTGTCACTTCTGGAGAAAACCATACTTCTCCAGGGATATGGTTGGCTTTTGGCTGCTGTCTTCAGTACTAGAGCAGGTTAAAAGGAGCAATGTAGTGACTGTGAGTAGTACTCATGCTTTATCTAAGAAATCAAGTTAATAACAGTATGCTAAACTGAAAAAAAAGACTGTGGAAAAAAATAGTTGCATTTTAAATTTTGTAACATGGAACCCTTAGTTTAAATAGCCTTTCTTAGAAAAATTGATTTTTTTTTTTACTCTAGAAAATTTGAATATCTGAATGTTTACTTGTTCCATAGAATTGAAACAAAACATAGTATACTAGCAACTGGAAAAATTGAAATCACCATCCTTTCTGCCTTAGTGCTTAGAGTAGAGTAGTGAATACCAGGAACATCTGATAACATGCTGCCTTTTTGAGCGGGCAAGTTATTGTACTATATCCTTTCAAATGCATTGAATTGACACCCTTTATGCACTTAAAAATGTTATTGGTACTTTCCAAATGGAAATTCTGTCTTAGAAGACATCAGATTTAATTAGTAGCTGTACACAGGGAGCCTGCTTTTTGTTAGCGCTTCGCATCCAATTGTGGCTGATGCTTGCAATTTGTATTTTGTTATTTTTCTGCCATTGGTTCATTATTCATTTATTTTCATTCCAACAAGTCTGGCTCTTGGTACATTTCCAGTAGGATTTTGTCCCATACATGGCAACCTTTCCAAAGAGTAGCAATTTCCCACAAAGGTCTTCCCTCCCTCAGTACTGAAGATAGTTTGTCCAGATCATTAATAAACCATGATGATCCCACTTAGCGAAGACCATGCTGCTAGACTGTGTTCATCTGAGATCCTTGGAATAAAATCCAAGTAATCATATGGGCACTTCAGCACAGCTAAGGTGCAATTTATGTTTAAATTCTGAACGAACAATTTAGAAGGAAAAAGGAAGGGGATAAACACTTGTGCTGGATTTATTGATAATGTTTTACTGTCATTAAACCATATTATCATTCTTTTTTGGAAAGAAAATAAAAGAAAAAGCCTAATTTTCCTCGTTCCAAATGAATGTGCTGAGTGTTCACTTCCAGCTTTGCCTGGTGTTAAGGGGTAGATCTCACAGGATGTGGGAACTGTTGTCATTCTTGCACCTGAAAGAGCATTATGCACACATTTACATCTTTATTATTTTGCCTGAAGCCTGGAAGTTTTACCAGAACCAGATGGTATTTATCTGGCTGTTGTAGATGAAAGAGTGTGAAATAGCAGCATGTGACAATGATAAACATTGAATAAAAATAGAAAGTACATGTAGACTCTGTCTTAAAGCCGTCAGAGGAATTCCTGAGGATTATTGACTCTGCTGTGTATCAATTCCAGAACAAACACTTTGGAGGCCTGTGTGTACATTTCTGAAAATCGGTCCATCACTTTGATCGGTATAATTTGAGGAGGTCAGACTAGCCTAATTTCCCTGGGGAAAATTATACTTTTCTAAATGTCTATGCTGTTGGTAGTACCCAGTTAGACAGTGAAGTATAGAATGATAGCAAAGCAAGCAGAGAAACAGAAAGCAGTCTTTGTCTAGACTTTAGCCTTTAATCTGATCTTATCTGTTGTCTTTCAATATCCAAAGAATGATAACAAGCACATAGTTATAGATGTGTTGAAATAATTTTAAAAAAACTGCATCTATAAACTGATGAACAGCAACAGGAATATAAAACTGTCAAAAGTAAGATTTCTAATGATGAACGGACTAATAATCTGTTCAGATCTCTGCTAGCTGTCATTTTATTGCATGAAAAAAATACAGAAAATTAAGTGGCAATTACTTCAGAGCAATTGAAGAGATGTAAATTAGAAGTGAGTCTGGACATCAACATTGGTGAAATTTGCATCAAGTGTGAGATGGCTTTTATGGCTTTTTAACAAAAATATATATATATATATAGCAAACCTAATGTCATGAACTTGTCATTACGTCTGTTAAAATTTAAGTAACTACCTTTCATATTTCATAATGTAAATTTTCCATGGCAATATTTGGAGCAATTTTGTTAATAACAGTAGTTGGCAACAGAGTTCTAATGCTGTTCTATTTTACAATCTTGCTTTAATGGAAAACTCTGATTTTACTTAGTGTAAACATTAAAATCTGATGTTTTTTAATGCAGTTATTTCACCTGGTACCACAAAGTAAGTAAACAATCAGTTTTAAACGGGATGCCTTTTCACTTGCTCTTCATAGAACGAGATCTGTCACTTTAGAACCACTGTCCTTTCCCATTAAAAGTAGTTTCAGTAGCACAAAATCCTGTCTGTTTCTGGGTGATGTATCTGAAGTGGCACTTTAGGCGCCGAATTGCACTTGTGCATCAGTACTTTGCAGATAAGGACTGTCTTGATACATGGAAAGTATTTTAGTTGTGTAACAATTAAACTTTGTGCTTCTGTTTGAAAGTAATGTCGTTCACCAGACAACAGCATCAGTTTATGGGAATGTATACAGGCTTTGTTGTAGTTCTTTATAGGGCTCCAAAAACCAGAGAAAATAAGTCTGTCTGAGCATGAGTGCCAGAAGGAGCAAGGATATCTGGTTTTTCACCTATCTCAAAATAAGAACATAAAGAGATTTTGAGTCCCTGTAGCCCAGTTTCCTGTCTCCACCACCAAGCAAACTTGGATGCCTGAGGAGATTTGTAAGAATAAGGCAAGCATAAATGATACTTCATCTTCCCAAATGACAATCGCTTGTGGGTGCTGCTTCTGTGTGTTACTAACACCCCCTCAGTGAGGATAATAACCCCTCCAGTTTCCCTGCGAGCCCGAGATGTGTGTCTGTCTGATTATAAACAGTGGCCTTGTGCATCTCTGTTCTCTTCAAGCAGCTTGTACTGAATGTAGGCATCTGTAGCTTCCCTTTGGGAATGTATAATCAGAAGACGCACGGTCATCAGCAAACCTTTGCAAAACAGAATTTTGAAAGTATTTACACTGGAGGTTCATAAAATCACTCAGCACCCTGGGCCTCATGCACATGTGCAAGGAATGCTCAGGCAGCATTTCTGTAGAACAGCTTGAGGAACCCGTGATCTTTATGCAAAAGTGTATTTAAACCCTGTGGATAACAATAACAACTTTAGCTTCTTCACACTGTCAGAATTGGCCAGAAATATGTTGCTGCTCTGAGAGTGTGTTTATTTTTGCTTTTTTTTTTTTTCAGAGTCTCTATTTTTTTCTGCAGTGTTTGTGGTGCTGTTCTCTGTTTATCAAAACAAGCTGGCTGATGAAAAGGGAAAAACAGAAATACTAGCAGTACTGGCGTAGTTCCGAACAGATCCTGTTTATTGGCTAGAGAGATCATTGTTTTGAATTGTTCCAATCCTTGTATTTCTTTTTTTTTTTTTTTAGTTGTGTGTTATAACTGTTGTTTTTTTTCCATTTCTGAAACTTTAAGAACGTTCCGAAGAAGATGCAGATGTCCATACAGTAAGTCTCATAAATCCGGTCCTTTCCAGTTACCATCTGTGAGACCCTTTAGATGCAATCCACAGGCTTAACATGATCCAGGCTGTTGCTGGCAACCTACTGATCAAAACTTTCATACTTTTGTAGGAAACCTCCTGCTAATTTGGCCAACGTACAGTATTCACAAATCATTACAGAACAACACAAAGGCCAGAGAGCATCTGTTAAAGAAAACAGATTAAAGCCACTCAAAGATTGTTTCAGTGAACTACAATGGGCAAGGACTATGGGTCTTCATCAGACAACATCTCGTTTCAGCAAGATAGCTTACGGTGATGCTCTGCTGCTCTCCAGTGCTGATACCAGTGCAGAAAACTGTACGCACCGTTTTCTAATAGAAAGTTTAAAAGGTCCTTTTGATGTCTTTAGGAAGGTACAGAGGTAGGATTATTTACACTTGAAATCACAGGATTTGTTGAGATACAGTTCTTATCTGCCGTCTTCAGGATCTTTAATCGTTTGGTGCTTTTTAAAGCTTTTGTATCTTTCCCTGAGTTTCCCTTCTCCAAACTGAAAATTCAGCATTTTTATTGTTTCCTTGTTTATAATGCAAGTGATTTTTCTCCTTAAAGGTTTTAGTTGTTCCTTTCTACTGTTGCATTTTCTAATTCCACACCTTTCTCGAGATACAGGGACCAGAATTGCAAGTGCTGTAAATGTGGCCTCCCAATCTTTTTATATAGCTGCAAAGTGGCTCCCTTTGCCCTATGCCCAGTGTCCTTGCTGATGATACCCAGTATTTTGGGGGAATTTGAGGCTGCTGTTGCACAATTGTGGGGACAGTTTCAGAGAATGGTCACTGTCCTCCCAAGTCGTAGCCACCAATTCCAAGCTAAGCATCGTGTAATCAGGATTATGATTATTTTTCCCCATAGTTATTTAGACTGAGGCTTGGCTGCTACGTTTTTGTGCTGTTTGCTTAGCTTGGAGGTCCTGGAATACCTTCCTCACCACCAGCTGGTATTGGATTACCCAAAAGAGCTTAGGGTCTTCTTAAAAAGATCTGAAAAACTGGAGATTTCTCTGTTTGCTCATTGGTCATGATGAAGAATAAAAACCAATCCTGGCATCAGTCTCTGGAGATTCCCAGCCACTGAGTTTTTCCATCCTGATAAGCGACCATTAAGTCCCTCCATTTGTTTCCTCTCCCTTAAGCAGCTTTCAGTCTATAAAACATCATTGCCTCTAATCCCATGGCAGCTTAATTTCTTTAATAGCCTTCAGTGTAGAGCCCTGTCAAAGGTTTTTTATGAAAACTCAAATATATCATGTCCACTGAATCCCCTTTATCCGCCTGCTCCTTGACACTGCTGTAGAAATCCAGCAAACTGATGAGACAGGATTTCCCTTTACAGAATCCATGCCAATTCTTTTCCAACAGACTGTGATTATCTCTGTGCTTAGCGACCTTACTATAGGCTCTGCTATTTTACTCAGGGATGTAAGACTCTTGGGTTTGTATTTCCCAGAATCATCTCTAAAGCCTTCATTTGTGGAAGGGAAACTTCCCATTTTTCTGGCACAGTGGCTGATGATAGGTTGCACATCTTTGTTTTCAAATTCCAGGTTTGAGAGCTTTTGGATGAATGCTGTCTGGTTTTGGTGGCTTCCTGGCATCTAACTTGTTTATTGAGTCTAATACTTTCTGTCTGTTTACTTATTGACCTAGTTCCTTTGAGCAATGTGGTACAAAGAATGCAATAGGTGTAGGAATAAAACAGTTTCAGCAAGAAAGACTAGTGCAGATAATAATTTGAGCTTGTCTTCTATGATCTTACACTTTACCACACTCTTATACCTTTGTCATCCAGCAGTCCCACTAGTGCCTTAGCTGGTTTACTGCTTTTGGTGTATTCAAACAACTCAATCATTAGAGCATCCTTTGCATTTTTTAAGTTCGTTTTTAGTCCTTTTGTATTTACATTTGGCATGAGTTAATTTATGGGCTTTCCTTATTTGGACAACCTTTCTATTTCTCAAAAAGAAGGTAGCAATATAATAGTAACATCCTTATTTTTTCTATTAAGCCATGCAGCTGAGTTTCATACCGTTTGTTTTTTTTTGTTGGGTTTTTTTTTTTTTTTCAGCGTTGCACAAATTTTGTTTGAGCTATAGAAGTTTTGCTGGGTTTTGGTATTTTGATTTTTTAACAGCCTCTAGACTGCCTTCCTTTCAGCTGCTTCTTTTGTGGTGTTTTGACACTTTACCTTCTCCCCTTCCATGCTCTCTCCAATCATGTGGTTCCTTTAATTGTATATGATGGTGCTGCATTTCTGTAGGCTTTCTCTACAATTGTACTGTTGTTACAGACCACTTTTCACTAACACTGTGCACTACTCTAGACCCCATTAGGAATGGCATCTTTTCTTGTGGGTCCTGCAATTAGTTGTTCCAGGGAACAATTTGTTGTTCTTTGTTTCTTTCCTTCCCTGTACCTCATCTTGATGAAGCATTGGTTCGGTTTGCTAAAAGTAGCTGGAATCTCACGCTCCTGCTACCAGTCCTGTAACTGCAGCTCTCAGGCTGGCTTAACACTTCCTCATCGCTGTTATCAGGCTTATAATCTTGTTAACAGGACAATCTTGACACCATCTAATGTATCTATCTAATATGTATTTTATTGCACAAGGACTTTCATAACACAAGGATTTTGTTTTCCTTTTGTGCTGTATATAATCCTTCACACCTACTGCCATGCCCCCACCTGTACTTCTTGTCCAGTCATTCCAATAAATCCGGTAGCCTGGAACATTGTACACTCCTTCAAAGTCACTGGGATGCCTACTTCATAGGTGTTACCTCTTGATACTGAAAATTCTTGTCCTCCTGTCTTCATGTTTAGGTTTCTTATTTGATGTAGAAGCACTTTTGAGTCTTGTCCTCACATGAAATTTTAGCCACATCCACCTCACAAGTTACATCAATCTGAATGGTTGCTTTTCCTGACCTTTTGCTCTTACTTTACAACTGCCTAGCTGAAGTACTCTCTAAGACCTTTTCAGTTTTCATTGTCAGCATCCTGGCTTAGTTAAGATTCAAGGGAATCCCATTTTTCTTCTATCTAAAGGTCCTCCAGCTCCTAACACGCTCCCTGCACTGTACCCCTCATGGAGGCTCTGATCTCTGCTTGCTTCTCAGGCCTTGTACCTGGGACTGCCAGTGTTTCTGGGAGTCCTCCACAGCCTGGGGCTGTCTCCCAGCTAGAAGCCTGAGTTTAGCTGCACAACATCCCCTCCACAGGTACCAGCAGGTGTGGGTGCTGCCAGCTCCTTCGCTGGGTCCCCGGGTTAACCTCGTGAAACGCTTCACTCTGCCCTGGATGTTCGCTTTCCCATCCAGTGCAATTTCACTCCAGCACTACTTTGTCAGAACAAGCAGTGAAATAGTTTCCTGGCAGCTCAACTTGAGGTGATGGAAAGCATGGAGCTGAGAAACAATGCAGTGCTTAAATCTGTGTTTGTTTTGCCAATTGGTTGTTAATTTGGTGGAGGAGATAAACGAAAGCAGAGAGAGGAGATTTCTTTATTTTGAGAAGGAGATCATTTACGAACTGCTTCGGTAGCTGAACTTTTAAGCCCAGACTAATGGAAATTCAAAAAGTAAAGAAAGCATCTGCAGTTCAGAAAGGAATATGCATTTTCTGTCATGTTTTTGCCTGCAGCACTGCACATAGGACAACACACAGTGTTTTGTTACTGAAGGATATTAGTTCTTTAGAATAAAAATACATTATTCAGATTTCAGTTTCCTGTGATACCACTTCCACCTTATTGCAAACATTACTGAAGTCCATTAAAACAGGAGATAACTGGGGGTTGTTTAAGTGGATGTGACTACATCAGGCTTCAGTTTGCCCTTTCTTAATTTTGAAGGGCTTTGGCAATAATTATGTAGTAGTAAAAGAGCCAGTGTAGGAGGCTGAAATCTGAGCTACTTCATTGCTGTCATATTTCGAGTGCATATAAAACCAGGCTTCACTTGTAACTGAAAACTTGGAGTATCAGTGATGTTGCTTAAGTACAACATCACTGTCACAACTTCCTTAAGGGGTGAGACAAATAATTTGGAGTGGTGGAATGAACTTCTGTGCCATCACTAGGGAAAAAGTGTTCTAAAGCCATTTATATATCCCTTCCCAATAGCAGGTATGGTTATGCTTTGGAGCTTCTCTCCTTCTCTTGCTTTCCCTCGTAACGCTGATAACTTAAGAAATAGAATTAATTGACTTTGAAATGAGAGGAATCGAATACTGACAAAACGTTGTGGAAGTCTTAGCAAGCAAAACACTGCATGCAAAATATTGGTTTGCAATTAAAAACTCTGGGAATCTGACTCCTTTCCTGGAGGCAGTTGGATCCCTTTCATTAATTCTAATTCTGCATTGAATCCTTCATTCCTGGGTTACTGTGTATTCTGTCCCACAGGAAGAGGGCTGGCAATTCAGATTAACAATAGAAATGCTAGACCCACTTTATTGACATTTTAATTACTATTTGTATATTATATACATTTTATTTTTTCAGTTGTTCTGCCATGATTGGTCATTAAAAGCGTTATGAACATTCTGCACTTGTATCCATTATATAGCCAGATGATAGAAAGTTGTATTAGGAAGTTATCTCCCACATCAAAATCGGTCCATTTGGCTCCCACACAAGTTGTTGCTGTTCATTTAAGCCAAATTGCGGTTGGTTCTTGGTAGACTAACTCTGTCTCCAGTATGGTGCTTGATTGTAATGCATGATTTGCACTTTGTCGTTTGAAGGAAAGTTCAGGCTTGCTTGTTCCTGCTGATAATTATAACAAATTCTGGCAAATTTAGGGATCTGAAAAGCCTGTCAGATGCTAGCCTTAAGGGCTAGTGTCCCTAAAGTTGGATGTAATTTGCACATAATAAATTGCTTCAATAAGATTTTGTTTCTTAGCTTAATTACATAAGTCTTTTGGGAGTTAAGCTAATGTGAAATTAAGGGTCATGGGACCACCACAAACCTTTAGAGGCTGTGTTCATAAAATCCATCTGTTTCTTCTCAAAAACAAGCAGTTAGTAAATTGTTCTTATCCACTAGCGCTCATAAGTGATTGCAGTGATACTATNGGAAAAAAAGAGAGAGAGAGATCAGTTGCATTAGACCATGAAATTAATTAGGTAGTTAAAGACTAGTCAGATTCCCTGACTAGCTTGATTGCACGTTGTTACAAGGCCATCTACAGATGTGCTGAATGTCCAGGGTATGGATAAGATGGTTGTGAGTCAACGAGTGGGAATATTGGTCCTCTCTAGGGAAGCAGCTGTAGTTGCTGATCACACAGCCTTCAGTGAGGCTGTACTAGGTCTTCATGCAAGGCTGCAGAGAAGGGCATTGGGATTTACATAGGTGGGAAGTTAAGAGGAAGTTTTAGGACCTTCACATCAGTGGACGAAATTTAAACTGATTGAAGGAGACCAGCGTAGGAGGTAGTAAGAAACAGCTTGCACTGGAACTTCAGTGTAGAAAAAACAGCAGCAAGGCTTAGATGTTTGTGAAGGGGGTTTTGCTTTCAAAGCAGTTTAGTACAGTTGTTACATTTCAGACTTTGGTGTTCCTTTTGAAATATCGATGTCTTACTCCATTTTTGTTAACTAGGGTTTGATAATGTTCTCGGTTGCTATCTTTAAATAATTAGGCCTTTTAAGAAGCATAACGTGACTTTTAAAAATATCACATGGCTATTAACAATCCTATCATCTATCTTAGAATGTTACTTGTTTTGTAATTTTCTTTAATAATTTATGACTGAGCTTATAAATACCATCAGGAAGGAGCTGTTTGTTCCTATACAGAACAATCTGTGTGCTATGAATCAGAAGAAACATACCGTGTACAATGCACAGAACATTTTAAATATATTTTAAAGCTAGGTCTTCAGCCATAGCTGAATATGTGTAGCATAGTTGCTTTTTATAGTAGTACAAAAAAGACCGTAATCTTTGGCTTCTAGGCATTAGTTTTCTACAAAATAGTTTTGCGTGTTTTTAGAATGTTCCATATAACAGGTAATACCATTCAAAAAGAGGATTTATCCATCAGTGGACATTGTAAGCATTTAAGATATGGGTAATGTGTCCATCATTTCAAAATAGGAATAGCACACTCCTAGGTGCTTGTACAGTGAATGACCTTCATGTAGTGCCTTGCAGAGTATCCTCGGAAAAACAGACCCAGAAAGTCCTTTCTTACCATTAAAAGCAAGAGGAAAAAAATTCTTCTTGGATGCATGAACCTTGACTTCATCCTGGTTAGTCAAAACATTGCACACAAACCTGAGGACGGTTCTCTATAGGTACCATCATTCCGGGCCCCTGAGCTCTTCACTTGCCTGCCGTCTAACAACTGTAGCTAGGAGATGGCTTTACCAGAAACTTTAAGTGAATATTTAGTGTCAGTTGTGTTTGCTATGCCGTAGCTAGGAGGTGGGCCTGTTTCTTAGAGCCTTGGTCAGTCCTTGGGCTGATGGCGGACAGTGTTGCTCTCTGTGTGCTGAGGTTCAAGCAGTGAAGGGCTCTGTCTGCCTGAGGACTAGATGAATCTGTACAGAGCACTTTGCAAATTTCTGCGTCAAAATGCTGTCAGACTTTACTGATCCCTTTATCTCTTCTTCTTCCATCTCCCTTTACAAGCGCACAAACACATTTGCATGAACAGGCTTTTAAAATTCCTTAAGGCAACTTCTAGTGTATGATAAGGATTGTAATGTCCTTAAAAATGGAATAATCCTGCCAAGAAGGAAAGCAAATGTGGGGAATATCTGCTTCGACAGACAATAATAAAGATGTACATGCAGTGACAATTATTTTGCACAGACGTTCTTTGAGATACCCCTAACAATTATGGGTCAAAGCCTTCCATACATCTGCATGACTGTCCAAAAAAATGTCAACAACCTAAACGGACCACCCAGTCTGTGTTACATTTGTTGCCTATCTGTATAGTACGAAGGCACTTCTGGTCTCTTTTCAAAATAGGAAGATTGTCGAAATTTCCAAGTACTTCCATGCACCCATCGTACATCTTTTTGTATAGGGATGCTATTGTTGCTGCAATCCCCCTTGCTACTGATAGATGCGTATTAATAGACAAATACTGGTGGGTTTTTCATCTCAAAATCAGTGTTCTTACCTTTTGTTACCTGCAAGATCTCCCACAAGGCTGTTTGGATAATGAAATTCGGTTTGTAATTGGCTTAGTGCTTGCTTGCTAAATTTTTCTAGGAAGAAGTTGAGGAAATGGGGAAGGTGAATTGCAGTGGGGCTGTGTTCAGCTTTGTGATGCTGTACAACAGAAAAATGAAGGGATGCAAACTGGAAAGCAGCATTTTATTTGGAGTCTTTTGCCCTATTACATAGTTTAATTATAGGTTATTAACTGAACAGAAGCCCACTTCCTCCTGGAGATGCTTTGGGAAATCACTGTTATTCAGATTTTGTCAGTGAGGCGCAAACACAATACAGGTTTATAAGAAAAGAGGATTACTAACTTTGATCAAAATTGCAGGTTGGATAACTTTCTTGCAGAGAAGTTACAGCATCAGACAATACAGCCTGAGCAGATTGCTGCTGAGGTAGAAGTGCAACGTTTTCATGCTGTGCTTTTTAGAACGTTTTTCCACCTGATAGCCGGCCCTTTATAGCAGTGTGTAGGTCAGACGTGCTTCGAAGGTCACTGGAGTACTCAGGATCTGAACATAAATACAGAAGGCTTTTGAAAACCAAAGTTAAGCTTCTGAGACACTTAATGGCTGTGAGGTCAGACTTTCAGCATATTTTAGATGAATAAATGTTGTACAGTGTTTCTGTAACTCGTTTCTGTTGATTTGCTCTCTTTTAGAGTTTCTTTGCAAGGAATGCCCAAGAGTTCATATTTTCATTGATCGAATTGAACTGAAGGACATTCCAGAAGAGCAGATGTTCATGAGAAGGTGGCTTCATGAACGTTTCGAAATAAAGGACAAGTAAGTAACAGTGTGCCAAGCTTTGTTTCAAGAGGTTTGCTTTCTTTTTTTTGTATTAATAGATATGTCTTTGATTTCCATGTTACCAGCAGTGCGAGCTGTAGGGCTCTCTGAGGACGGGTGGTGTTGGTACTCCTGTGCATGTTATTTTGAATACCTCTGTGATTAAAACTTTTGCTCAGGAGGTTGCCAAAGTGAAGACGTGCCTAAGTGTGGGACTTAAATATTGCTGGATAGATAGTAGTTTAATTTGCCGTGTCTGAAGCCCAGCCTAAGGGAGCTGAATCTGTTACCTTCTAAATCCCTGAATACATTGTGTGAGATAGAAAATTGCCAGTTCTTCAGATGTTTGCTTTAAAGTTATTCTGGCATTCCATGAAAGTAAGTAATGGATGAGTTTGACCTGTGATTTTTCAATCTACATAAAAGTTAACATTTCTATCTGTAAACATGGCAGTATTACTGAAGTGACTTAGAAGCTTAGGATCAGTAGGTAATTTTTCTGTTATTCACTTTTGAGAGGCAAGGAAGTCTGAAATTGATTTCATAGACAAGGCAGTGATATGTAGGATAAAAGGCTGCCCGGCATCCCACAAGTAGTCTTCTAGTGAAGGCCAGCAAAACTGAACCCTGATCGTCTGCGTCTCATTGTAGACTCTTGGTGGCTGGAATCCTTCCTGGGACCAAAGCAGTCTGTCATGCAGATTTAGTGCTGCTTAAAACAAAAACTGAGAAAAAAAAAAACCTGAGAATTTTCAATTCCTTTTATTACTGCTTATCAAAAGTAGAGGAAAAAAAAATTACTACTGAGCTGTCAGATTTCACACAGGCCTGTTTGACTTCCAAAATTTTTTGTCTTGTGAGCCCTTGTTGTTTAGTAGTTTATTTCACAAAGATACTTTCCCTCCCTCTTCAGTTTCTGACAACTAACTGTGTGATACTTAATCTCACGATATTGCCCAGTACTCTGAGTTTATTTGCTAAATCGTGAATGAAAAGGATTGTTTTCAATCTTTATATCCGATGTTGAAATTGTTCCCTAAGGGAAATATGCTTTTACTGCTCACAGGGGTTCAGACTGGGTGCTCTGATGCTCAGCGTTATTTTGAGTGTCATGTTCTTAAAGCATACCGATGGTTTCACCGTGCTGCAGATGAGCTGCTGCCTAGTGTTAAATCACTAGTTAAGTGATGTGATTAGAAGCAGTTACTGGATGAAAGAGCATTATTTAAAATTACGTTCATTAATGCACAGATTTGACCGTCTGCTTTTCTCTGTTTATAGGTTACTAATAGAGTTTTATGATGCGAAGGATTCTAAAAGAAGAAACAAGTTCCCTGGAAAAAGTGTTCATTCCAAATTAAGTCTCAAGAAAACTTTGCCATCTTTGCTGTTTTTAGGTGGCCTGACTGCTAGTATGCTTCTGACAGAGTCTGGAAGGAAACTTTATGTAAAAACATGGATATATGGGACTTTAATTGGCTGCCTGTGGGTTAGCATTAAACCATGAGCAGATGTTAGTCTCCAGTCAGTGGGATGTGCTGTCTTTTCTTGCACATTGCACCAAACTTTTTCCTGAATTTATAGTAAAAACGTGTAAATAAAGCCTTATTGACTGAACATTGGAAATAATAGAATTTGTGACTTAAGCCTCTGTGTGGTTGGTCTGGGGAAAATAAATGTAGTTTTTCAAATTTGCTACTGATTTTTGCTGGAATAATGGCAGATAAACTGAGTCGTATGATAAATTGCTTTCCCCATGAACTAACATCCATCTCTGTCTGCAGATTCAATGAAGTATGAGTTATGCATAAGGGTGTCTTTAAGTGGACCTGTGAATGTATTTACAGAGATTAATTTAGGGTATATATTTATTCTTCTGATATTCATGTTGAATTTTTGTTACTCTGGTGCATTGCAGCAGCCCAGCTGCATCTATCCCAGCTGTATCGCGAGTAAAATGAAAACTGTCTTTTCTTTGGAATTTTGCTTTTCAGTTTTTAGCTGTGTTCTTGAAAAGGGACTAGTAAGCTGGCAAATCATGACGTGTTCCCTGAAGCAGAATAAAACGTTCATGGGGAAGAAGCTCTGTTTATCTAGCGCATGATTTTTGATTATATTGCAGTATTAGCTGATTATTTCACATATGCAAAACGTTAAATCTTACTGAGCAAACAGCTTACTTTGCGCACCCTGTATTTGTGCATAAAAGGAATGTATGCAGTACAAAGAAATGTTTTTATTTTGTGGCCTAACCAGGCTGTAGTCTACCTTGTGTCTGCGTTGTCCATAGCGTGTCGGGAGTTTCAGCTGTGCTCACAGAGCTGTCGTGTCCGCGTGCCATAAGCAGCAGCCAGCGCTCAGGAGTTTCCTGTTACCCACCAGTTTCTGGAAGCAAGCTGTGCCCTCGGGTCATGCACAGCCTCGCTGTAGCTTCAGGAGTGTGGGCTATGGTAACAAGGAGCCTCCAGGTGTCCCTGCAAAATCCGAAGCATGTGCCTTTTCCTACTAGTCTGAGTTAGCCCGATGTTTCATCTCAGTGTTGTGGTACCACACTAGGTGCTCAAATCATCAGCCTAGGCGATGCAGGCTTCGGGTGGGCTGAAGTCACGGGGCTGACGCCTACACCTTGCGCAATAGTCTAGTAGTGAAAGAAATGCATAGCCTTTCACCTGCCTGAAAGCATACTTTAAAAAGCAGAATCCACAAACCCTGACTACCAGAAAGTCTGCGATTGCCATGGCTGCTATTTTTGTTGGGGAAATGCCATTTCCTGGTATCAAGGGAATAGTCTATATACATAGCATTGGGGTAGGAAAGAGGACGTATTTTAGCTTCTTCCATTAAGGAATCAGACTCCCTGTATGAAAATGAAAGAACTAGAGAATATTTTTATATCGCACTTGCAAGCTTTAAATGTGCATCTCTTTCGCTTTGCCATGATTTATCACGCACTAAAGCCCATCATGAATTAAAATGTCTCTTAGAATTATAACGCAGTTTTTCAGATTCCATTATTGCAGTTAACTGGAGATTCTGCTTTTACTGTGAATTTTGTTGGTTTTTTTTTTTTTTTTTGTTAGTAGAATAATTACAGTTCCACCTTAAAATCATTCGGTACGACTTTCGGGTTGCAGTTCTGTGTCCTTCCAGAATGGATTTTGTCACTGGAGTTATTTATATCGGTGATTGATTCAGGATATGTTGATGAACCGTTTTAAAAACAATGACTGGGAACAATGTTGAAAACAGTATTGTTATGAGGCTGCGAAACCAGAAAAAAAAGCCATTTTATGTAACAGCCAAATGTGCTCCCATGTAGCTCTTCCTATTCTCAGCTGACCGCTTCCAGTGGGTCTGACCAGAAGGCAGTGCTCCTGTGTTACTTCGGTTCTGAATCACGGGACAAAATTTTGCATGATTACATTTCTTTGTAACAGCTAAGAATAGCATTTAATTACACATCGAAAATATACGCAAACAGCTTAACTCATTTGTAGAAAAATAAATGCTGTTTTGGAGAGCCTAATTACCACAAAATATTGGACCTCTCTTACTGTTTACTTATCAGGAATGTGACTGACGCAGCGCAACTGACAGGATCTTCATTTTGAACGTTACTCTCTATGTTACTCTTAGGTTTTTTTTTTTCCTTGCAATTAATTTATACATTTTTGAAACTGTAATTTGCTGATGTATTTGGCATTGGGAGTATCACATGCTATTTCTAAATATGCACTGATATTAACTTGAAATATTTCTTCATTAAAATGAGAAGAGCCAATGCTCATTCAACTTTTCTGTCCCGTCTACTCGTTCAATTTTTTTCTACATTCTTGTGTTTGTTATTTGGGTTAGTGGGAACCGCTCACAGTGTATGTGGTTTTAAGTCCCAGATGGAAGCATCTGAGTGAGAAGGAGTCAATGAAAAGAAAATTCTATGCAGCTAAAATGTGTCAGAACCAATTTGATCTTTAGGTTCCAACTCAACCAGCGTGCAGCCAGTTGGACTGTTAGTAGCTTTTCACGTGCACCCATTGTTGCTTATTAATAATGTTCATTAAGGTGCAGAACCACTGCAAACAAGAAACAGGGTCTGCTGCAATGAGTCTTGTACAGCCGACACCGGCAGGCAGCGTGAGCAGGGGAAGAGGTATTGCAAACAAATACACGAAGTGTGTCTCAGAAGTAAATGCCAGCTAAGTTTTAGTGATGTATTACATGTGAGGAGCAACCTGCATTCTCAAAAACATGTCTTATTTTTCCAGTTGTGTTAGTGCCCCTAATAAAAGAGATTTCCTTCCATACAAGTATTGTTCGTATGCATCAACTGTATGTAAGCTTTTTGTATTCAGCAATACTCACTGGGTGTTAGTTCCAGAATTTTACACTTGGGTCTACTTTTGTGGAAGGAATTGGGCTAATGAGGAAGCATTTACTTATTACGGAAAACATAAAAAGTGAAGTGAGACAAAGCTAAAGCAGTGAGATGCTGTGATGAAGAAATAACTGAGCAGGACATGGAAAGGGAAGATTATTTGGAAAAGAAGAGAAAGACCAGTCAAAATTGGAAATTTCTTTGTGCTTGGTCTTGGGTAATTTCTTTGTGCTTGGTCTTGGCTTTGTGGCTGCTCCAACCTACTGCAACCTTTGGTTAACTCCTCCAGTGCATTTTCTTTGTGTAGTACTTGGTCTTTCTCCTCTCAATAGAATGCAGCATACCTCTAAAACTGTTGGCAGCAGCGTATTTAGTACTTAAAAGTTGGCCCCTGATTATTTTGGCATTTTAGGGTGCATAGACTATATATGCTCCTTGAGGGAGGGAAAGGTGACTATTTTAGGACTGGGTAATGAAGGGGACCGGGAAGAGGTTTGGGATTTGGGGATTAGTGTTGCTAAAAATGATGAAAGACTTCTCCCCTCCCTGACCTCCAGATAAAAAACATTTTCAATGGCACAAATTTCAAGTCAACGATGCCAGGGAAGGCAATGGAAAAACAGTTAATAGGTTCAAGATCTTGTCACCTTCTTTATAAAGGCTTTTCCATTGTAAATATGGACAGCAGTGGTTAGCTCTAGGTCACTTTTCAGCAGGTTGGCTCTGGTGACAAGACTTGGAATGAAGACAATGGGGTTTTTCATGTCTTCGTTCTTTTCACATCCTCGTCTGTCTCATCAGCTTGGAGCTCTGTGGTCCCAGTGAAGGAGATCTTAGCATGATACAGAATTTGCGAAGCATACAACAACAAAAACTATACGTTATTTTAAGCTTGTATAATGGCAAAAGTCATGCAACTGAAACAAAATACATAACAGTCCAGCAAAGGAAAAGCAGCAGTAACCTAACGCAGAAAGATTAGAAACATCAGCTCCAATCAGGCATAATCACATGTGATTGATTCCAGAGGAGATCTGTTTTCCATGCAGGGACAAATTTCTTTGTCTGCGTGGTGAATGTTTCTCCTACCACTCCTCTTTCAGTCCCAGTTCTGTACCTCCACCCTTGCTTGGCTGGGCTGGTGCTCCCCTAAGGAAGAGTCCCTCATCACCAGAGCGTGGTTTTTCAGCCGCTGCTGTTTCCTCTGTTCTCCTCCCTGACCCAAAGTATTTTGGTATTTGTATTCAGCTAGGTAAACTGCTAATGGGTCATTAACGCTTACCTCCTTCAAGCCATGTTCTCCTTTTAAGAACTGGTACTGGGTGAGCAAAGCCTCTTGCTTCTTGTGAAGAGGCTGAGACCTGTTGCTAGTGGACTGGGACATGGATTTTGCTGTTTGGAGAGGTTGTTTGTAGGTCTATATTGGATGTGCTGGACGGGTTTCTCCTCCAGCTCCGCTGGAATGTGCTCTTCCATTGACAGGCAGTTTGCACAGCTGTAAGTAAATACACAGACTAGAAGCTACCCTTAAAAATGATGTTCCTGGCACATACTTGTAATATGAAAACTTTGTTAGTTACGCTTGTACAAACTGTGTTTCACAGCCATTCTGCTCCCCTTTTATCTTGTGTGGGAACTCAGCTTTTGAATGGCATTTTGATGCCTTGTGTTTGTCTTCCCTGCATGACTAATTTGAACCAGCATTGCTTTAACCTGTTTGCCTCACTAGGAGTCTAGCGCAAAGATAACACAGAGGAGACAGATGCTGAGAGGCAGAAGTTGCCGTCTGGCTGTGCGGTGCCATCCCCGGCTCCTGCTCCAGGCCACCAGGCTGCCCACGGAGCAGTGAGGAGCCTCTCAAGTCACAGTCCTGTCACCAGGACAGGAATCACGCAGAGCTGCCAAAGGGTACAGGAGAGAGGCAGGTTCAAATCTCCACCCCTCTCCCAAGAGTATGGGTAAGTCAGGGTCCCAGAAGATATTTGTGAAGTATCCAGGCCTGGTGCTGTCTGTCCTCTGCCAGCCTGAGGAAGAGCAGAGCTGCAGGGCAGCTCCCCGGGGAGGCCATGTCAGGCTGTTCTGTGTTGGGTGCCCTGGCAAAGGGCTGAGAAGGTGTCAAGCTTTGCAGGGCTGTCACAACTGTAATTGGTGACCGAGGCGTTGCGTGGGCACCTGGCGTTCTGCATTCAGCCACTGCTTTACGGTTTCTTTACCTAACAAATGAACAGCCCTAGGGACAAATGGAACTGGAGATCGTCCCTGTGCACACTGGTTGTAACCTGGATGCTGTGGTTACAAAATGAGGAGAAGAGGAAGAGTTCTTCTCTGAAGTGGTGTTCATTTCAGAACACGAGCCAGCAGGAAGGCCAGTGGCATCCTGGCTTGTATCAGAAATAGTGTGGCCAGCAGGACCAGGGAAGGGATTGTCCCTTTGTGTGCAATACTGATGGGACCGCACCTCGAATGTTGTGTTCAGTTTTGGGTCCCTCACTGCAAGAAGGATATTGAGTTCCTCGAGCGTGTGCAGAGAAGAGCAATGAAGCTGGTGAAGGGACTGGGAAACAGGAGCGGTGAGGAGAGGCAGGGGAACTGGGGTTGTTTAGTCTGGAGGAGAGGAGAGGAGGAGACCACACTACTACAGCTACCTGAAAGGAGTTGGCACTGAGGAGGATGTTGATCTCTTTTCTCAGGTGACAAGTGGTAGGAACCAGAGGAAGGTCTCAAGTTGCACCAGGGGAGGTTTAGATTGGTATCAGGAAGAATTTCTTCATGGAGAGGATGGTCAACCATTGGAACAGGATGCCCAGGGCAATGGTCGAGTCCCCATCCCTAGAAGTATTTAAGAGATGTGTGGATGTGCTGATGGCGGGACCTCTTGAAGGTGTTTTCCAACCTAAGTGATTGCCTGATTCTGTGATTTTTGAAGTGCCTTTGCTTGGAACAAATCTGGCACCTCAAGGGCACCAGCAGATGCCACCCTTGTTGCTGCTATGCCTGCTTTGGTCCCATATTTGCTGCATCTAGTCCTTCCTTCCCCCATCTTCTTTAGAGACTCCCATGAAGGCTGAAATTGCCAAAGTGATTTTGCATTTCTGGATGCAGCGAGCCTCTGGCCATGCACAGCTGTGCTGCTATTTCATCCAATTGGGACCACAGGGGAAACTGAGCAAGGCAAAAGTTAACTTGCATTTGGCCAAGATGTGAAGGTTAACACTTTGATGATCTCAGAAAGTATCAAATGCTGTTCAGCATCATTAGGCACAAATAAGAGAATATGCAGTGTTCTCAAGGCTGAAACCTGAACTCAAGGTATTAAGTTAAATTACTTTTCATGCTGCATGCATAATACTCCCCGGGTTAAGATTTTTCACTTATAACAGGCATTGACATCTATATTCTAGTAGAAACATTATTGGCATTGCCCATATATGTCTGCACTCCTGTCTTTTAAAGTCCCATTTGATAAAGGGAATATAAAAATGTACCTCAAGTCTATATAATCTATAATCGTTTTTGGCTTCTACAGACCAAGAAATTTTCACTTCTCATCACATGAAGTACATAAAATGTTGGTTTCGCATCAAGGTGCTTTAATAAATTCCTCTTGACCACAAAGCGTTGTGTTCTATGGCCATGTACTGATGAAAGTTGAAAAGACATTTAAACACACTTTTTTTTTTTTTAATACGGAGGGAGGAAATACTAAAATGCAGAATTCTTTCTTTCTGAAACCAGACATCTGTGGATAGAACTCATTCCCAGTGCTCTTCTAATAGTAGAGGAACAAATGCAGGATAAAATGCATAACACTGCTGTTTAAGAAGAAAAGTAAAAATTAATTGCTGAAGAAACGGTGTTTTTATTGTCCAGAAAATGAGCGGTATTCCAAAGAGCTGACAAATAATTTTGCATAGCAAATACAGCTAGTGCCAGTACAGGATGTGGTATTGTCTTCTGTGTTTAAACAGTAATAAGAGATTGTGTCCACGTATCCTGATACCGTCAGGCATATTCCTGTCCTGTGACGAGATAACCAGAGATGCAGGGAGTCGCAGTATCTATAAAACATCCCCTTCTGCACCGCCATGCTGGGAATTCCACGTGGCTGCTGTGCTCGCTTGTCCTAGCTGCTGTAAAAGGCAACAGGAACACGCACAGCACGTCCACAACCTGGGCAGAGGGCTCCTGGTAGAGCAAATGCACTTCGTGGATAGATGACTCCGATCAGGAGTTGCTTCTGGGCTCTACGTTTCTGTTTGTAATATGATGGCAACGCCCTTCACTGCATTTCGGGGGTGTTCAATGAGCACTTTCTTTTGTTGTTTTGCAGAGTTTTGGAGCAATTCACTGTGATGGCATCAGGAGGAGGAGACATACAATTCTGCCTTCACGACCAGGTTTATTTAATGCGCGTTCAGTAAGGTGTGGGGAGGCCGTCTGAGGGAGAGCAGCTCCACAGAAGCATGCACAGTGAGGCAGAAATGAGGCCCCCCGCGTCCTCCCCTGCTTACAGTCTCTCAGCTGCCTCGCTTGCTGTGCTCGCCTTGCCCTCCCTTCCCTTCCATTTCACCCCCAGCGTCCTCACACTCCTGCCTTCCTCAGCCCTCTGCCAGGGCTCATCTTGTCCACTCCTCCAAGTTCAGCTCAGCAGATGTCTTCCTGTTGCCCAGATACAAGCAGGTTAAAAGTAATAAAATAAAAAAGTCACCATACCTTTGACTCCACATCTCAGGATTTTGCTCCAGCCCTGGAGCGTGTCCCACACGAAGGAGCTCACTGGAGAGTGAACCCCACAAGCTCTGCTGAGCATGTCTGAGCAACAGCTGCTCTGGTTTTCTTCCAAAGCCCCACAAACTGGCCAAATTGGGACAGACTTTCCACTGAGATTACAGAAAGTCCATCCCAGCACTAACGTTGCTTCTCTGTCCTGTTCCAAGTCCCCCTTCCAACAGAAAGTGCACCGCAGCTTTTCAGAGAGGATCGCCAGAGCGCTGGGAGGGGACGTGGGCGCTCGTTTGTGTTAAACCTGGCTGTGAGTAGGTAAAGGAAAAAGGATGCTCTCAGACATGCTGAATTTGTTTGGATGAAAGCTCTGAAGAAAAGATCGGCAAACACATAGCTGGTAAGGAAAGTTTTGGTGCAAATGTTTTCTTGCTGGGCAAACAAATGTGCAAATAAAGGCAGGACACAGAAGGCACAAGGTTGGGCTGCCCTCACCACGAGCTGCATACAGCCACCAAGTGTTCCCTGCATACAGCCTGCGTTGTTCCCTGCCTCAGCTTTTAACTGCTGGAAAATCTGGACACAAGGACTGATGTGGAGTCAGCTGTGGTTTGGGCCAGGTTTGGCTTCAGGTTTGGTTTTAACCGGGTCTCTTCAGTGAGTCCATTTTGTTGCTGGACACAGCTGGGTCTGCGTAGGCCCGAAGCTGCAGCACCGAGCAGAGCGAGCAGGAGTCCTGGCAGCTGTGAGCGCCCAGGGCAGGAACTGCAACATAAGAACAGTAAAGGAGTCAGAAGAAGAGAAAATAGGACTGCAGTGAAAATGGAGCGTGTTCAAGCATCTGCTGATGGCTCATCGCTTCATATGATTTTGTGAAGGGGAAGGGAATTGGTGGCTGACAGAGCCACGGCGCCCAGCGGCACACGCTAGCATGTACCACCACCTCGTGGTGAACTGCCAGACACCCGCCCTGCCGAGCCTGGGCCGGGGCTGGGAAGCTGCCTTCGCGCTGTGAGGCCCTCCTGGCACCGGGAGCTGCCGGGCACCGCTGGGCATTGCTGACCGTGGCGGTGGGCAGCACCCGCGGGTCCTGGCTGCTCCAGCACAAGGGTCCCTCTGACAGCAGCATGGCCAGGCTCATGGAATCTGACCCAAGAGCTGGAGCACACTCTAGGAAGTAACCAAGACAAGCTCAAGGCAGGGATCTGTGGCAGCAGAGCAGGTTCACAGTGAAAGCATGGAAATCAGAAAGGAGAACTGCAACGGAGGGCAGAGGAGGAAGAGAGCTGCCCACATGATGGGGAAGATTTATGATTTCCTACTGAAAATATGTGAGGCAGTTTTTGAGCCATGCTGTAGCTGCGCTCAGTGACAGCAATACGCCTTATTGCCCTGTGCTCTGTGTAGGAAACTCACCCCAGGCACAGAGGGATGCTTCCCACCCTGGAGGTTCATTCCAGCCCCATCGTAAATCACTGATGGTCTCAAGTGTGCGCTGCAGTCCGAGGCAGATGGAGGGAGCTGAGCGGGTGCGCAGGCGATGCGAGCCCAGCGATGCTCCCCAAATACCTAAACCAAACCTCACTGTGTGGGCTGCGTGGGCTGCGCCTGCCGTACCCACAGGGAGCCATCAGCTGGATCTTGGGCTCAAGGTACTGACTCACCTGGGGTCTACGGGAGCAAACTCCTCTTTTTTCCCTCAGCCTCCTACTTCTCAGCAAAACCAAGGAGAGGAGGAGAGATCTCTGTACTCTGCCTTTCATCTCCTCCCTTTGCCCTGAGGGATCACTAGCGTGGGCCGTTCTGCCTCTGGCTGCCGTGCCAAGCTCCTACGTTCCTCCTGTCCCTTCTGGGCTGTCCAGGCTGGAGAGAGGGTGTCTGATTTAAAGCTGTGGGTGGTGATTAGCAGGCCTGCGAGCTACAGCCGAGCAGACAAAGCATTTGGCATCACACTGGTCTCAGATAACTCGAGACAGCCCCGATACTCACAGCTACAGCTGGCCTGGACTGCCTTGGAGATGAAGGAGCCCAGACCCTTTGCTCCTCCTTCTGGGGTCCACTAAAAGCAACAGTGGAGCTGCCAAAGCGCCTTGCCCCAGCAACTGCAACATGCGTGTTGTTTGGGTTCGGTGTCTCTGTGTCCTCACACAGGACACCCTGCCCTCCTCCCTTCTGGGCATGGCTCTGGGGAGAGACCTGCCCTTCTGCAGGGTCAGCTTTCTCTGCCTCTTTGTTTTCTTGATATCCAGCAGATAGGGAGGTGCAGAGAACAACAGAAGCTGTTATACTTAGTAACGTTCCCATAGAAAAGCTGTCTCTTGTTAGGCAATGTCTAAATGCCATGCTGTGATCCAGGCATTTCCATCTCCCAAGCAAACAAGAAGCCCAGGAAATATAATTATGTGCCTACATTTAGAAGGAAAAATCTGAACCATGGTTAGGCTGAGCATGCTGGAAGCTCTATTCCTATCTTATTTTGGATAGTTCTAGAATGCATTTTAGGGCAGTTGGTGCACTTATGGGGTACCAAGATAAGCTCCCCAAACTCACCACCATTGCCAAAGCTGTGGGCTCTGCACAGGGAGGTGGCCACGGCCCTCGGTTATTCCCAGTGTTTATATACAGCATGGCACCCACTTTGGGCTCAGAGACAATTGCTCCTCCAGTTTTCAACAAACTTGCACTGAGCCTTTGAGTCACCGGACTGCCACAAGCTTTCTTTCTCCTCTCAGCTCGCTCTCTGTGGCGTTAACAACCTCCCCAGCATTCCTGGTGCGTAACTTCCCACGCAGAGCGGTGCGTGATGAGAGCGGGGCTGGATTGTATTACATCGTAATATTATTTCTCAAACTGATAAAAGGAAATACCTGCAGCAGAGCCAGAACGTCCCAGGCATCCTGGTGTGTGTTAGCAGCACAGCACACACAGCCGTGCAAGTCTCTGTCCGCGCGGCCCATGGTCAGAGGAGACTGCAGAGCTGCAGATGGAGGGGTTTGTCCCGTCCCACGTGGGAGGGCCAGCTGTTATGGCAGAGCCAGGTTATGTACAGCATCAAGGGGGCTGTGTTCTCAGTGAGGGACAGACAAACAGGAGAAATGCGATCACCTCTCAACAGCCAGACAATAGTTGTAACTTTCCTGTCAGCTAACTCGCTTACTGCACCCCACAACCTGCTTTGGCTCCGCACTGTACCCTTATCGCCAGGATCTTACACGTGCTTTTACTGCGTGCAGAGAACACAACTCACGTTGCCAGCAGCTCGGTTTATGTTGGTCATTATTAAAAGCCAGGGGAAGCCAATAAAAGACACTACTGGCTCCGAGAAGCTCTCCGCTCTGCAGGCAGCTGGATGGGATGACCCTGAGAGCTCCTCCATCGCTGGTTGCTGCAGTAATCACCACTGCTGAGAAAATGAGCCTGAACAAAATGAACTCAGCACACGATTTTGTTACATTTTTCTGTACTTGCTTTTAGCTAAAAGCCTCCCACGCTCTCAGCTTTCAACTTTGTTTCTCTGCTGTTCAGCTGTCCTAGAGGTTTCCAGCCTCTTCCCTCCGTGCTGCCTTCCCTCTTGTTGCTCCCTTCCCCTCCCTGTTGTTTCTGGATCACTGTTCTCTGAGCCAGAAGTCCACTGTATCCCTGTGTGTTGTTTTCTGGTGCCCCAAGCCTCCTTGCTACTCCTTTTGCTTCACCCTGACTGCCCTTTGTACTGTTTCACCGCCCTCCACTTTGGGCTACCTTTTTCCCCATCTGTTTTTGCCCTGTGCTTTTGCATTCTGGCAGACTCTGTTCTTTGTTTTTGCACGTAAGAAATGCATGTTTTTGCATTTCTTTAATCTTCTGTATTATGGTCTCAGCATCATTTATGCTCCATCGACTTCACTGATTTCAGGGACTCCAGGAAGAATAAGAGGTTAGTCATAGTGAGAAGAGATCAGGACCCTAACAGTGCGAAGTGGCAATACAAGGAAGGGAAAGCCTCAGACAATCATTAAGACCATTAAGATCCTGCTGTGTTGCACAGGGCAAGCTCTGCCAGCGGTGTGATCTGCAGGGCCCAGGAGCAGCAGGGGACCTGCAGGCACCCCATGACCCACCTCAGCCTTCCAGAGCCAGGCAAACCAGGGGTCAGCCCTGCACGGCTTTCCAGCATCCTGGAGCACGTGCTCCTCCACTAGCCACAGTCCCTGTTACGGACCAGGAGCGAATGCAGGGCTGCAGATATTGAGGGAAGCTCCTACTGTACAACCTGCGTTCTTGTTCCCTTTTTCCTCAGTGGCCAACGACAATCAGCTCTTCTTCTCCCACATTATTGGTCTCTGGGTTATGAAACCTAATGAACATCTGTCCCTTTGTTCAGTGAATGTGCTGATGCGATTTTATTTCTGAAGACAGAGAAGTATTTGGACTAGAGAGATGGTTTCTATTTATGAAAGCAGCACAATCAGTCCAGCCCCAAGTGCGAGCCAGCGTGTGCAGCACAGCAGCACCTTGCATCAGCTTTGTTTATTCCCCGGCTCATACTTGGGTCAGCAAGGCTGTGTCTTAACTGCCAGTCTGCAGCGTGGCTGTGCACTGCACCTCGGGCAGCTGCTTGGTGCTGGAGAAATGCAGAGCACAGCTGTCCCCAGCGGTGCTGGGAGCTACTGGGGCCTCGCCGTGCACTTCACATTGTCCCTAACACACCAACAGAACTGCTGTAAACATTCAGATTGCTGTAAACATCCAAATTGCTTTAAAAAAAAGCAAAAAATCAAAATGCTCTAGGACTGACGAAAGGGTTTGGAGGAAGTGGTTAAAATGTGGAAGTGTATTAAGTCACGTCTTCATAAATCACACAATGTTACAAATTTCTCAAAATAGCTGCCCTTAAAGTTGTCCTGACAACATTCCCAGTGAACGTACAGTAATTTTATGTATTTTACTTAGGGCAGATTATACTGGGGATATGAATATACTATCCCTTAAATGGAATTGCCATCTCTTTTACTGAAGCAAATTACTTCTTAGCACTTTACAGTGGGCATATATTTCATAGCAGGAATGTTCAAAAGTTGATACACCTTTCATTTTCCTAATGAACACAGACAGTAGCATGGCTTTCCCACGCTGCCCTGGAGACTCTATATTGACTTCTATTTCATTATCCAGAGCTATCAAGTCCACAAGGGCTGGCAGATTTGCTTTGAACTTTTCACCTGTCCCCGTGTATGCCCGTGCCATTTCCCATCCCTCCATCAGCTCAGGCTGCATCCCATGCCCCATCTGGCAGCCCGCCCGCACCTCGCTGCCGCAGCCCAGCAGCCCAGGTCTCTGGGGGCTGCCCATGGCCAAGTGCCTCGAGGAAGGTCTCAGAGGAAAACTTACAGGAGATTTGCAAGAAAACTTCATTTAGTCAGCAAATGCCTTCTATTGATTAAAAAAACCCAGGTCTCATGCTTGGTGGTGGAGTTCAAATCCTGCCTCCACGACTCAGAGCAGGTGGGTGAGTTCCATAGCCCTTCCCTCACCTCTCTGGTCATGGAGCTCAGCAGTTACAGCCTCAAAGGAGGCTGAGGTGGGAAGGGACCTCTGGGGATCACCTAGCGGAACGCCTCTTCTCAAGAAGGGTGACCAAGAGCAGGGTGTCCAGATGGGATCAGAGTGTCTCCAGGGCTGGTCCATAGGGTGCTTGGGTTTAAAGTACCATTTTGGTGGCAGCTGTGTTGAGGTGGCTCCCTGAGCTGCTCGGTGAGCCCCTCCATGCAGACCAACAGCTGACAGCCATGTTGTCCACCCTGCTCTGCCCAGGCCGCAGCCTGGGCCTGGCTGTAGGAGAAAGCATGGGCTGATGGGAGAAACGGGGCTGGAGAGAGGTGAGATAAGGGTTCCTGCCTAATGAAGGAATAAGAAAGATTGGGATGTGGCTTAGGGAGCCCAGAGAAGTGGGTAGGAGAGTAAGATCCTGAACTGCGAGCAGGCTGTTAGTAGGAGAGGGGCACACGGGGCTGACATAGTGGTGTAGTGGGATAAGATCATGCTAAAGGAAAGGTGAGACTGGAAGTATGCCTTCGTTACTGCTTGTGTACAGCCCATCCCAGGCATACGTGGAGGCCCTGCTGAACAGCAATTTCCTCTCCTTACCTTGGTCTTTCTCTGAAGCCTGAGCAGGCCAGAAAGACAGAGTCCCACCACAGGACTCTTTTTGTGTTGTCTCCCTTTTCCTCCCTGGGATCTGTTTTTTTCTAAGCGTTGTGCTGTCAGATGTTCCAGCTGCAATGATTTTTATCAGGCCCATATCATGCAGGAAGCCCGATGCCCCATCAGCCTCTCAACTGCAGACTGTTTGATCAGGTGCACAGAGGTAGGCAGGGAGAATTCAAATAACACTCTCCCCGTACAATAGCTATTGTTTCCTCTATCTCCCAACTCCAGAGCTAGAAGAAAAAGATGTTGTTTCCCATCTTTGCCTATGAAAGCCTATGTTTTCAAACAGCCTTTTGATCTGGCTTCCACTGACTGCCAAGGCAACGGGCTCCCGGCCTGCATACAAAGGGCGCTTGCTCTCCCTCTCCTGCTCAGTTCATTACACTTCAGGGCCTAATTCATTGCTGTTGTTCATTTCAAGTTGAGAAACGTCACTGCCGTCAGGTTTATAATGCCACTGTGCCATTTGGGGTGAAGTTTCACTTCTGCTTTCCAAAGTGAGATGTGAAAGCACAGAGAACTAGGCTGCAGGTGTTAATTTCCTGATCAATCACCTGTATCAAGAGAACTGTCTCTCAGTAACTTCAACACGCCTTAAAGCATGTCTCGGGAAAAACAAAGCATCGAACACGAGAGCAAGGGACAAAGAGAAAATGGGCAGATAAACACAGCAGTCTTGGTGATTTAAAAGCTGCGTGGATGTGAGATGTCTGCATTTGATTACTTTAAAGAAATCCATTCCTCTCATCTCGTGTCTCCTTTGCTTGGCCTATGGCAAGGGAGAATACTCATCCCTGCTGTAAGCCAACTGAAGTCATCCTGATCTTGCTGTTTTTAATGCTCACTGCTGTGCTTTTTGTATTTATATGAAGAAATAGCAAAATGGGAAAAACGAGAGAGAAAAATTAGGCAAAGTTACAATAACAAATGGGATACCAAGCAAAGATTAAAGCAAGAAAAAAAAGTTACAACTCAGCATGGGGTCAAACACACAGAAAAGCAGCATTTTAACTCCCCTCTTCCCTCTGTCCATGCATTTGTCTTGTTGGACAGCTTGTCATGGGCTTGCCATCTCACACAGGTCTGATACTTTTTAAATCTTAGACATTGAAAATGGAGGAGAGATTAATCCTTGCTTTTGAATAAGGTGGATATGTTTCACATACGACACATTCATTCCAGGTGACACTAAGACTAGTAGTCACTAAAGTGAATTCTTGTTTAAGACCTCAACTAAGATCCTTCCCCAGCTCAGTCAGTGTTGGTATCACTGCACTTGTGCCTTTCTTCTTGCTTTTTTCTTTACTGGAGCCCTTTCAGTGATGATCTCTGCCGTGGCACAACTTCAGTGGAAATGTTGTCTTCCTCTCCTGATAGGCAGCTGGAGAAAGCACACGAGTATGGGTCTCCCACTTCCCAGACCTCTGCTCTAATACTGAATTCCCCTCATACAAAATTCCCTTTTTCACAGCATCATCTCCTCCATGCATGAGTTTCTCAGGAAAGGAGCAGCTGTTCCTTTTTGCTGTGCAAAGCTCAGCTCCACGCTGGGGCTCCGCCTGCTCTTGGGGAGCCAGATGCTCAGCTGCTCGGGTGTGCCAAGGCTTCGCATAGGTACCGCTGTACATATATACATACGTGTGTTTGTGCTTGTAGGTACACACGTGTATCTGCCTGTATGAAGGGAATGCTTTAAAATTAATAAAGCTGTGATCTCATTGAATCTTCCAAAGATAGGGGCAGAAAAATTTTCAAAATGGAGTCCTTGTATTGATGCATCTAAATCTTGTCTACATCCTCTTTTTGTCTGGGCCTGAATCTCGATGTCTTACTATCCTATTTATTTTACATGGTAACACTGCTTTGGTATAAAGCCTGAGACAGAAGTGATTTTTTTTCTCTCGTCTCTCTAACATTTTTTATTTAGAGAACAATAAAATGAAAATGTTAACTGACAATGGAAAACTGCAAAGTTTCAGAGACTCATCTGTTAATGACAAGTGGCGAGCAACAAATACTACCCTTCGTCTTCCTCTGTAGTTATTTTGGATAAGCCAGCATTGCCATCTACTCTTCCAGCTCACTCTGGCCAGCACTAAGGGCATGCTGTATGCACACGGGGGGATATCTGCTGCACAGACTGCAGTGTCATGCTGAGAGATGCATGTAAACCCCAGTTGTAGAAGTAACCTGTCGCAATAATTCTGTGTCCTCAGGTTGCAAATCTCACGTAATAAGAAACATGGAACAGCAACACTATGCTCACTGCTTGGTGCAGCAGTGCTATTACAATTGCTAGTGAAGGCGTCTGCAGGGCAGANTAAGAAACATGGAACAGCAACACTGTGCGCACTGCTTGGTGTGTCTGCAGGGCAGACCTGCTGCACAGAGTAGCAGTCAGGGACAGGTGTAAACCGAGGAGTCCACAGCTGGAGATCTGCCTCCCACATACCAAACACTCCTGTTTTCTCCCTGGGGTAAAATTCCTGTGCTGTCTGGTTACAGCTGTGTTTGTGAGCTCAGCTAAGGGCATCGGCCCTGATAAATGCATCAAAGTGCATCAAAGACAAAGCTCCAAATACGGAAGTTGGTGGCAATACAGAGATAATGAAAGTAGATGTGTACCCAGCTTGCTGGAGGGGAAACACATTTGTATAAGCACGGCACTTTTCTTTGAACATAAGGGGGCCGTTGAATCATGTAACAGACTTGCTTAGGAGTACCCCACCCTCCTGAGACATCTTAAAGATATCGTTGAGTGGCAGTTATGACTCTGCCACTGGTACCTTGATAAGTACCCAAATAAAGTGCAAGCCAATCCTTATTAAAGGCAGGTTACATACAGCACCGCAGCACTATGGCTAAAACCAACCTTGAGATGGAGAGCTTCTTTCTCAGGCACATTGCGGAAACTCTGGGCAGGTTCAATGATTTAAAATAAATAGCTCTAATATTTTAATTATATTTTAATATTTACTAATATTACTATTTCACAGAATCATAGACTGATTGAGGTTGGCAGCAACCTCAGGGTCCATCTGGCCCAACCCCTGCTCCAGCAGGGACACCCAGAGCAGGGTGCCCGGGACCACATCCAGGCAGCTTCTGGAGATGTCCAGAGAGGGAGGAGAAGCCACAGCCTCTGAGCAGCCTCTGCCAGTGCTCTGTCACCCACACAGTGAAAATGCATTTCTAGATGTCCAGGCTGAACCTCCTGTGCTTCATATTTAATAGCATTTAAATGCAAATAACTTCCACAGAAGATTCAAACAGGGAAATTTTATAGATGGGGGCAGTGCAACATAAAATGAAAAAAAAAGTTGTTGCAAGTCTGGCACTATTTAGCAACCCCAGCTGAATAAAAAGTGTGTTCTCCTAATTCCAAGGCCCTGCTTTTACATGGCTTCCTTTTCCTTCAGAACTTGTGGTGCCTTCCTTTATCTGCCCATTCCATCCACGGAGCACGAGCAGGCTGTAGCCAGCATCCATCCAGCCCAGGACTCTCCTCTACAGAGGCCAGCAGCAGAGGCACAACTATCAGCACCACGTGCAGGTTGAACTTTCTCCTGATATATCTTCTTGACCTCCAGCAAACCAGAATTTAGGAACTTCCTGAAGCGGGAATTTCATCCCTGTGTACCGATGGATGTATTTTCCATGAACTCATCTCATCCCTTCTTGAATCTAGTAGTACTTTTGGCCTTCGCAAAATCTTTCACAATTGTTATTATATACTCATGAACAAGTTTTGTTTGTTTTTAAACTTCCTGCTTGACCATTCTGTTGAGCGCTCTCTCTTGTATTCCAAGAAACGATGACTAATCTTCTCGTTTTTAGCATTTGCTCCATGTTTGTCACTTCACAGGCCTGCAGCGCGCCCACATCCCGCAGCTCTCCTCAAGCTGCAGAACCCAGCCAAGTTAGTCTTTCTTCACAACGTTTTTTTCTGTCTCTTTCCTGGTTCTCCCACAGCTATCCTATACCAGAATGAGTGGAACTAAACAGAGCATTCGGCAATCCAGGGCACAGGAGTACAACAAACAGAACCGTGTCTCCAGCCTGCCTATGTCCCCTGAATGGCAGTCCTGTCCTTGAGGGAACCAGCTGCTCATCCTCTCCACCCCACTTTGGTGTCATCTGAAAACCTGTTGGAGCGCGCTCCCTTGTCTCCTCCAGGTGTTTGCTGACGATGTTGAACAGGAGAGCTCTCAGGACAGACTCCTGGAGCACCCTGCTTGTTGCTGACCCCTAATGCTGATCCCAGCGACTCAACCACTGTCCTTCTGGACTAACAGTTGTTGGAAAACTTGCATCTGAAGGCTTAGGAAAACCTGATAAGCAGAAGTTTGGCAATCTGTTTCTGAAACCGATCAAGACCAGTTACTAGAACATTTTAGTTACACCAGTTTTGATAATTGTCGCCAGTGGAAGAATCCGTTGGAGTAATTTTGACCTTCAGCTCCCCTGCAAAGGATAACCCCTTTCACCCACTCTGATACAGATTTTTAAGACTGGTAGGATAAATCAGAGAGGGTTACCTGTCTCCGCCAAGGAAGGGGCCTAAGCAACTAGCAACACGACACTGAGTTGAGCCATACATGTGCTGTCTTTGTATTTTAACTCTCTTTCTGTGAAATGATGATGCTAATGCTTCCCTGTTCCTCACACTTATTTGAACTGTATGTAATTACTAAGGTGTTTTGCCTGGTGCCTAGAATAATAACAACTGACATATTTTTAAGCCTCTCATTTGCTTCATGCTACTGCTATTCACGATGAAGGGAAGACAAAGTTTCCAGAGTAAATTAATTTTGAGCACCTGCACGCAAATTAAACAACTCACATAGTAGAGGCATGAAGGGAAAAACAAGGCAGTGAATTTCCATAATTTTTCATTCTCTCAACCTTTTGAACTGCTGCCAACTTCACGTCTAGATTGGCATATTACTTATTTTGCTGTTTTTAACAGGAGATAATTATAGCTCATTGTTCCACAGCTTACTGTGTAAAATGCTGAGCAGTTCTTCTGTCCATTCTCCTTAGCTCTGAGAATTCTTAACTACTTTTGACTTTTGTGTCCCAGATAACCACTACTTAGTAGTTAAAAGCTCATTAAAAATGAGGCCAAACATGGATGAAAACGCCAACAAAAACATGCCTGAAGAGATAGACGAATATCATGGCATTGCCAACAGAAACACATTTTCTCACACTATATTTTTAAACATATCTAATGAATATTTTATAAACTTTAAGTATATTTGATGAAACAGTCTTTCTACAAAGTAATTGTCCCAAGGATGAGAAATTTAAAAATATAAATGATACTTTGAAGCAGAAGACACATTCTGCAAATATCCATGTGTGTTTCTTTCATGACCTAGGGTTCAAATTTCTTGACTGTTTTGCACAGTATGGAAATAAGCTTAACCTACAAAGCACAATTAAAACGAAGATGGAAAAACCATGTTTGAGTTGCACTCCTGCACTTTCCACAATTGGGAAAGCAACAGTTCCCTTGAGTTTCCTTCTTTGGCTGTGAAGGCAAATGGCTGACCAGCGTTTCCAAAACATTCCTGTGCTATTCCATGACATCAATTAGCTCAGTGAAAGGAGGTTGCTTCTCCATTATTTCAACTCAAACTCCAACCAAAAAGCACATAATTAGAAAATATTCTCCTAGAATTTCCTCAATTCTTGTTTTTCATTTGAAGTTCCCCACACAGAAAGGATGCTCAGAACACCCCTTCTCTCAGTTTGAACTTCACTACTGAGAAGATCTCCAGGTTTTTTTTTATCTTTTGTGGACTGGTAACAAGAAACCAGCACTTTTCTCACTAGAAGGAAAACAGGATGGGTGAATGGGGCACCAGAATCTTAGATAAGGACAGAGATCCATCATTGCCAGATGGGACAAAGGTCAAATAATTTCTTACTAGAAAATATCTAAAACAGTGAAGCATACCTGAAGGCACAAGAATGAACCAGACTTGATCAGCCCCCAAAACAGATCGGCCAATCTCTTCTTATCACATTTCCCTAAACATTCAGGTGCAAATTTTTAAGCATTCTTTAGTCCAGAATGAAACAAGGATTCCTAACCAGATTACAACAATAAAATCCAGCTTCCTATGCTTAAAACTAACTCCAAAACATTAAGCAAGCTTAATGACTGTTCAGAAGCAGCAAGAAGGCAGCAGGGGAGGGTGGAAGGCTGCATGGGGTACTAACAGCGTGCCCCTGTGTCAGCAGGCACTGCTCACAGGCCAGCATGCTTGTGGAAACATACTTTCACTATAGCCTGAAATAATTGCTCAGAGCACAAAGCAGAGCAGTTGTAGGAGAGATCCAGGCTTGGCGTCCACCCCCCTCCATTTGGGCACTGGCTGGCAGGAAGAGGACACAGATAACCAGAGGTATGACTATCTGTTATGACGGGAACCATTTTTATTTGCCAGAGGCAGCAGAAATCCCCATGAAAACTGTTGTTCCCCCATTCCTAACAGCATACAGCATTGTTTGCAGCGTGTTTCAGTGAGAACCTGATGGTTGCTCAGACACACAAAATGAGCCTCTCTGTGCATATTGTGCTACGGGCTGATGAAAAGAGACAAACATCAAGTTCTTGTTAAAGAATAAAAAAAAAAAAACAGAATGTTTTCATTAATCCATCAGAGGCCGGACACTGTACCAAGGAACACTGACTAAATCCATATTTATCTTACAGGAAAATATCTGGGTTAATTTTGATTGGTCATTGTTTATGCTATAAAAATGTTATGTAATAGGAATGGCGAGGCACTGCATGGAGAACCAAGCAGGGTGTGATGTCAATCTTTAAGGAGATGGAAAATCAACCATATGTTAATTATTTATTGCAGAGGAGATGAGATGTTCAAAAGCATGCAACTTCTACTAGAAGTGTCAGGAGTTGAGATCATATGTTCCCTGTATCTTCAAACCTTTTCCCTCCTAGTGTCACAGAAATCTGAAATTGTTTCTGCATTTTATTCTTAACTGATGCAGAACTTCAGAAATAATGATCCAGCTCCAAACTCTTGTGCTTACATGAACCAAAACAGAATAAGAAAAAACTGATGAACACAAAATGTCAAACATAAGAGAAACAAATTCATGCAAATACATAAAATATAATTAAAAAAAATAAAAAAATAAAAAAAGAGGATAGAAATATCTGGATTTGTCATCACCTTGATAACTTCAAGAAAGACCCTTTCCAGTCTGGTTTTCAGGCAACACAGTGCTTTTCCCTTATTAAATAACTTAGATGATTTGTGGTCTTGTTTGGATGTTATTTCCTCCACTTTAATCTTCACAGGATCAATGAAATGTTAGCTCAGAGATACTTTCTCTCTGAAGTACAACAGGCTTCATCAACCTGTTGTGCACAAATATCTGACAATACATTGGCTGACTGGCTCAACAAAGGCAGTACAGTATCTAACTTGCCCATTCCTTCCTGTCCCAAGATAGTAAAGATTAGAGACACGAGACATTTATTATGTTTTCCATACGATTGAACAATCGTCATAAAATGCAGTTCTGTTAAGTCAGTAGACTTAGACCGAGGATGCTTTGACTCCCTGTGCTTTTCCATCACAAACAGGGCTTCCAGGGATGAAAGATGACCACCTAAGCAGTCAAATCCCACTGCATTTTCTTCCTTTCATTTCTGATTAGATGTGAACTGCAGGATTGAAATAAAAGGGATGGCTCCAGATTTGGCAAAGTGAGGAGCTCTTAAGATACACAGATGCAGTACACACAGCTCCTGATGATACTTTCATAGGGCACCTTTTATCCAAAAGAAGCTCAGACACAGGTGAGTGCTTTCACACGGAGCTGAGAGCCAGAAGCTCCCCAAGTGGAGTTCTGGGGCCATGATCTGTGCAGATATAAGGACTAGCACATGCATCCGGGGCTGCTGAAAGCAGCAGCAGAAGCAGGCTGTTCCTAACTACATCAGAGCTGGCTGTGCACCAAAGATCTACCCTTGATTTATGACAAGGCCTGTGACATTTTGAACAACGACAGTTGAATGGGATGCTGGCCAAGCCACCATTTCCAGTACCACATAGAAATCTGTTGAACTTCGTGTATCAATTAAAGAACATTCTTTGGGCTCCGGTGTCTCTAATTGTGCAGCCCTGCTCTGATTCCAGCTCTACCTGGCTGGGCAAACTGCACCAGGAGTGCATCAGATCTGAACACACCATTCAAAATGTGTGTTGTCATCCTGCTTGTGCCTGCTTTTCCTGAGATCTGATCCTCAAATTCAATCACTCACAGGTGAATCAGGTTGAGCAAAGGTCTGACCCAGGACATCCATCATTTAACTGGCAGTTCTGAAAGCTCTTGTTCAAGGAAGAACTCATGCCAACATGGATGCGAGCTTCTCTGGAGCAGCTGAAGGGAGACTCTTTGTCTTCCCATGGTGTCAATTCCAAAGCTGAGGAAAAAAATCTGCAGACCATGAATGCAGCTGAAACAAACACGTCTGTATCTTTGCCTGCACGCTGCACTGAGCCCCTATTTTTACCCACTGTTATAGCTAAGATGGCTGAATTACAAGGTCACGTATTTTGCTGAAGGCCATATCATGAGTCATTTGATTAAAACTCTGCCCTTCCTGGCTCTCAGTCTTTTGCTCTACTCATTAGTACACACAATGTAATGAAATGTTGGAATATCCCCAGAAGGGAGTCTTGCTTAGACCACTTCCTCTGTAGTTCACCACCACAGACCTCAGTTCTTGGCTTGGGCAGCTTTCCAGCTGAGCCACATGATGCAAAATAACATTTTCAGTTAAACTTCAAGTGGGATAATGAGCAGCTACAGAACTTCAAACTACAAACATGGTTCTAAATTTAAACAAAAGAGCAAGAGAAAATTTAGAGAGTATTCAAGAGAGTAAACAATATAGAGGCCAAGCAAATGTGTAGAGGACACCATTCGCCTTTCCTATTATCCATCTTGACAAGGGTTTTTTGATGCATTTAAATAGATTATGACCTCCCTTGCCTTTTTAAAAAAATGAATTAAACCTTTTACCCAACTCTCTAACCTAGGATAAAATGAAAAGCTGGTAAAATTAACCAGCTGTTCTGACTGCTGAGAAATCATTGATAACATCAAATATTCTATTAAAGTTGGATTCAAACTCTTCCATTTAATAACAATTTAAGGAAGGTTTCATTTTATAAACTCACAGGGTGTTGGAATGAAAGATGTGATAGTTCCCATGTAACCTCATAAATTCTCTTGCTAGTCAGTCTTGAGTCTATGAGCTCTAATAAAATTCTCATGAGAACACAGCATCCATCCATAAAAACTCCTGAACCCCCCATGGGAATCAGCTGGTTTATAAGGGTTCAGAGGTTCAAGCCTGTGGTTTATTTATTAAAACTTTCTCAGTAAATATATCATGGTATAATAGATAACAACCACACTGTTCTGTGCTAGTAACATCCGTCTTCTACAATATATAAAATATATGAAAAGTGAGCCTCAGGAACGAAGAAGAACCTTAAGTTACATACAAATGTGGGCACATTGGACTTTTTATCAAAAAAGAGGCTGAAATCATAAACAAGAGTGAGAATTTTCTTCCTTATTTTTCCCCTCACAAAATCACTGTCATCAGAAGCAGCTCAGGTGTTGCTCTGTGGAAAGCTCCAAAAGGGGAAATTCAGACCACCTGATCTTTTAGCAGACTGGGCTGAGGGCAGATGTTTATAGTCCCAAATGATGATGATAAGTAGGAGATAACATATCTGTAGTATCAGAAGCGTGAAATCTGATAAGGAACACTGTGTCGGTGATAAAAATTCAAGTGTTCTGTAGAGTCTGTGGTTACAGGCTCTCAAACAACTTTGCCTCCTCCCTCCAGAATGCCTCCACACAAACCCTAAAAATGAAAAGTGCAAACTCCTTTCCTAGGAGCCAGAGAACAGCAGTAGGAATGTGTCCAACAATGGTAGCTTCTGTGAGGCAATATCAGACTCAAGAATTGCTCAGATACCACAGCAAGGAGTTGGACAGTCAGCTGCTGTCAGCCTAATGATTCTAACACTGCATCCACACAGCCCTTTCCACCATAGAAGTCTCCTTAGGGAGGAAGAGTACCACTGAAGACCAGATAGATTTATTTTCAATGTTGGATAGCAAAAAAAGTTGGCTTTATTCTTGAGCCTCTGGTGTTGTCTTCTTGAAGAACACCTCCATACCGAGAAAGAACAGTCTTTTGCAGACATTTGATGGAAGCTCATTCCAGGCCTTTAGCAGCAGGCTTTTAGGATGGCAGGGAGCAAGGAGATGACGCAAAGTCCTTGTTCCCAGCACAGCTGCCTGCTTCCATCTCTGAAAGCCACGGTCACAGCGCTCCCGGTCCAAAGGACGCTGCTTCGTGCAGCTGGGCATCACAGCCCCTGCACACCACAGGCCAAAAACATCCTCACTGTAGTGTGTTGTGGCTGTGCGTGCCATAAACAGTCTCTGCTTTCGACACCAGTACCGCTATATTCAGAGAAAACGGGGTACGATATGGCAAGGACAGCAAGCCCTTGCACATTCCCTGCCTCACCTTCCCGAGACACAAATGCACAGCTTTCATCCTCAGCTCCAGCCTCGCATGCTCCCTTCACTGACACATGCAGCACAGAAAAATTTGCTTAGCTTGGATAATAAAGTTCTGTCCTTGTTTTTCAAAGCATTGTACTTCAAACATAATTTTGCATTTTTCTTTAAAAAAATTACTCTTGGTAGCTTTCCTTTCTCTCCATGTGAGCTCAGCATGTGTTCAGTACTTGAATGCCTGGATTAGAAAGATACTTAACAAATATTCAACAAAATTACATTTTTTTTTCCTGGAAGATTTCCCATTTGTATGTGCACACAAGTGTGTGTGACAGAGCCGGTGTCCCTCACACTGGCACACCCAATAAATACTTAAAACAGTCTGTAAAATCAACTGTTCAACTTGTGAAGCAACCATGAAAAATCTCACTTAATCTCTTAATGGAATCAAGAGCTTGGCCCTACAAACAGTGCATACTATTATTTATCCTTAACCAACTCTACCTGAAGTCTGAGGTCTAGGTACCTTTACACCTCTGTAAACCTCTTCTCTGGAATAGAGCTGGCATTGTATTTGCCAAATGATTTATACCACAAGGATAAGAGAGAGCAAGGGAATACAGCATTCATTGACTTTTGCAAAGTAGAAACTAGATCTGAAGTCCATTAAAGCCCACACAAAACCTCAGGCTTTAGGGAGAGCTTCTGCTAACATTTTAGCTCCAGCAATAACAGTGGCCTGCAATTCACATCGCACACCTTTTGAAAAATCTCCAGTTTACAAAATCTGTGGGGGATTATTTCAGCTGATAGCAAACTGCAGAAATGAGGGGGATATAAGTTTGTGACATAAAGGGACAGGACAGAAACATGGAAGACAAAAGAACAGGAAAAGTGTATTCCCTTGGAAAATGTAGAGGACAATGGGCAGTCTCACTATGAATTATGCTACTGGATTACCTTCAGCTTGTAAAAAAATAGCAGGAGATGTTAAATGCCTATAGATGGTGAGTGTCCCCGCTTCCAGCCACCCCTGACAGACGGCCTTCCCCATGGCCCGGCACTGACGCAGCCAGAGCAGTGATCAGAGCCCGGCTCAGGCAAGAGCAGTGCCATGCTCTGCAGCTGCACTCACGGTGGGACCCAGAGCTTTCTCGGCACATTCAGCTGCAATTCAAAATGCAGTTTGAAGATGTGCTGGAACAATAGCAGTCGTATAGCTTTCTCTCACACTGCTTTTACCACCAAAAAGCATGCTGTATTGTAAGAAAAGAGAATTTATCAGTTAAATTAAGACCCAAAAACTTATCAGGGTCCTTTCTAGAAGCTAACAGTTCTGCATACACTTAATACATTAAATTATAAACATATCCCTCTTCCATCCCCAAAAGGTGAGGATTCTGCTATAGATCAAATCATCAGTTATACTATTGGCCAGAAATCCCAAACCTCAAGCAACTGCTAACAAACCAAATCCATAATTGGCACTGATACTAAATTCATCATGGAACACGTGGCATTTGTTAGCACTTTGCCACATTGTACACAGTCTGGTTATTTCCCGAGTCCAGTTCCAGTTTCAATCTCAGCTCTTCGTTTCATGTAAAACATGCAAAAAATAAAACGATCCAAATGTCTTTATTACCTCAGAAAATGTAAACTGTGAGAGTATGAAATGTAAATTCTTCACTATCCAGTAAAGCACCAGGCCCAGATGGCCTCTCTGCAGTGTTTTTCCAATGATCCAATTTGCTGCTTCTGTCTCATTGATGATCCCTTCGCTGAGAATCAGAAGATATCACCAAGATCATCAGTCCAACCATCGACCCATCACCACCATGCCCACTAACCTATGTCCCTCAGTGCCACATCTACCTTTGTCTTGAAAGCCTCCAGGGATGGTGACTCCACCTGTTCCAATGCATTATCACTCTTTCTGGGAAGAATTTTTTCCTAATATTCAGCCTGAACCTCCCCTGGCGCACTTTAAGGCCATTACCTCTCATCCCATTGCTAGCTATTCAGGAGGAGAGGCCGACCCCCACCTCACCAGAACCTCCTTTCAGCCAGTTGTAGAGGGCAATAAGATCTCTCCTGAGCCTCCTGTTTTCCAGACTAAACAATTCCAGTTCCCTCAGCCACTCCAGACCCCTCACCAGCTTCATTGCCCTCCTCTGGACATGGTCCAGGGCCTCAGTGTCCTTCTGGTAGTGAGGGGCCCAAAGATGAACACAGTACACGAGGCACGGCCTCACCAGAGCTGAGTACAGGGGGAAGATCACCTCCCTGTTCTCGCTGGCCGCACTATTTCTGATGCAGGCCAGGATGGTGTTGGCCTTCTTGGCCACCTGGGCACACTGCTGCCTCGTGTTCAGCCAGCTGTCACCTACTACCCCCAGATCCTTTTCCTGCATGAAGAAGCAACTGTTAATTTCATTTGCAGGTTTTGGAGCCTGAGCAGAACCAGGAAATAAGGTTGCTTGTCTGTTCGTAATTACCCCGAGCCACGCAGGATGAACATCTGAGCCCTCTCTGGTCTGAGCAGCGTCAGCCACTATGGACCTGGTGGGGATGCACAGCCCCCTACCACAAATGGTGTGTGTAATGACACCTGTGAAAACAAAGTTGTGTCTAAAGTGTGTGCATGTGCACACACCAAACTGTCGGGTCAGCATTTGCCCAAACTGACCGTGCTGCAGAAGATGACCAACAGCCAGATGGAATAGCAACCAGGGATTTACAGAGACTTGACACAGAGCAGGAGCTAGGCTGGAAATAAGCATAAAAGCACAAAAATTCTTGAAGGGAGGGAGAAACTTGGAGGGGAGACAGCTTTCTCCTGGCATGTGGCTCAGCCACAGGGAGTTGTATCAGCCAAGGAGCTGCGGGGAGCTGCAGGGGTCTGCAGAAAGGTGGAGACCCACATCTCCCACAGCAGGCGTCTGTACACAGGGAAACCTGCAATCTCTGGGAAAGGGGACTCCTTGTAACCCACACTGCCCAGGAGTAGGGGCTGCACGCAGCCCTGTGTGTGTGTCTGTCCGCGGGTGTTGGTGTGTGCCTATGTCCACACTGAGAAAGCTCTGAGATCAGCCATAGAAAGGTGTTTAGGAATTTGTAGGTTTATTGCTATTTCATACCTAGTAGTATGGTCTGCCTGTTGTGTCACTGATCTTGAGTGCAAAAATCACTGTTTGTTCGTAAAGTAATTAACTGCTTTGATCCCGATCTATATTAAACTACGTGAACACAACAGTTTTTCCCTGCAACACCTCACAAGATCCTGAAGCGGTCAGAGTCCTCTGTAGCATAAGGATTTTATGTTTTCTTCCAGACTGTCAATACTGAATAAATTCAGATAAAGAATAAACTCGTGTTTAGCGAATCATGTCTAAGTACAGGTGAAACCCCATGAGTGCATGCAATATTTATCTCATAGTCATTATTTTGAAGTCAGTCATTAATCATTTGGTTATTTCCCACCAATTTCCCATGTGTTTACACACACATGCTCCATGGCGAGCATTTGTAATTCTTAAACGTGCTGCATTTCAGTGGGGAGATCAGCGCTCACTGTCTCCACCATCTTTTCCTTTTGAGTTATTTGGGAAGAGAACAAATTGGGCTGGATCTGGAGCCCAGTTACCGCAAGCAGACAGAGAAAAGCATCAGCGTTTGCTAAGCTCTGCTGAAAAAATCAAAATGCTAATGGTGTAAGTGGTTGTTGCAGAGTTTCAGTAACCACAGAGCAGTTTTTCTGTAACATAACTCAGAAGTTCCTTACTTTTCTGTAAGACAGATGAATCTATTTGGTTGTACCCGTTTAACTGGCCAGGCCATTTCTCCTTCCCTCCGTAGCTGTAACAGCACACTCCAGTATTCCCCAACGCCTGCTTTGTTGTGCATGCCTGGAAATGCTGGTCAGAGCTCATTTGCTATAACCCTGCCGTCCTGGTTTTCCCAGGCTGCACCGATACAAACACACACAGTTTGCTCCAAAATGTGGAGTTTTTGATAGGATCTCAGCCCTGACTATAGCCCAGCACTGATAAACCAGCAGTGACAGTAAGACCTCTGCGCATCCTGGCAGCATGGACGGTGCCTCATCAGGAGGGCTCTAACACTCACCGAGCAATGAACTTTGAACAGCTTGGTAAGGGAAACAAAAAAGTCCATTTCTGAGCTGAGACTGTAGCTGGATATCCCAGCCAAACATAATTGCATTTCAGAAAATGAGAAACCTCACATGAGGGTTTATAGTGGAAAAATACTGGCAGGCCATTGTCTGCAGCACTGTATTCACAACGCTGTAATTACAGCTTTACCATAACAAGTGTAACTCTGTGGTCAGAGAGATGGCAGGAATACAGCATTCTTCTGTGGAATATTTCTTCCTTCTTAGTTGTTTGGCTTGAAGTCTGGAGTGTAAGCAAGTTGCATCGTTGGCATTATTCTTCTCACATTTTCACATTTTGGGGTTGATTTATAAAAGTGCCTGTAGGTGTGAAAATAAAAATGACTTCTTTTTTTCCAAGTTTTAATAATTGTTCATAAAAGTAGACATGCAAACATCTTCTGCTCTCTCATGTCTACAGTCCTCCCCTTGCATCCCCAGCGGAATGCAAGGGGAGGGCATTAGCCACAAAAAATGATGGTAGCTTTTTTCTCTTTTTTTCACATTAGGTCACTGCTGTTTCTAGGCAAGATCCCTGGGGTCTCCCTGGGCTGTGCTTCTCCAGGCCTGGCTTGGCAGGAGACACATCCAACCCACGCTGCCTGACGAAAGCACCACGGGACACAGCCTCCTGCCCACCAGGGACTGCTCACCACACGGCTGTGGAGGGCTTCTGGCACTTCGGCGCTGAAGGAACAGAGAAAAAGTCTTCAGCAGAGACCAAAGATCTAGCTCTATCATCAACCGAGTCTGAAACCCAGCACTGCCTGATATACCCTGGTGTATCTAAGTGTGGGATGACCTCTGGAAGGAGAAGGAAAACGTCTGAAATGTTAAGAACATTACTTCTGGTAAGTCCAGAAGATGGGTTGGTAATCATTCCTGGAGGCTGCTGAATGGGTGGTCCTCCTTCCTGGATGTCCCAACTCTAATGATCTCTGAAGAGGAAACAAGGTCAGAATCTCACTGGGAAAGTACTGGAACAAGAACATTGCTGTGAGAGTCCAAGCCTGTTTGCCACATTTTCTCCGTAGTACTTGTGTAAGCAATACTCCTGGTGTTCGTGTGATTAGCTACAGGCAGAAGAAATGCTCATACAAATAAGGGTTGGGATTCATGCCTAGTAATGTGTCTAATCTGGCACTCTCTCTCCTTCAGCTGCACTAGATGTTTTCCAGCAGAGGACCTTCAAATAATATATCTCAAATACATCAATATCCTAGGGGAAAATTCTGTGATAGCTTAAAAGAAATCTTTCCTGGGACGTGATTATTCATCAAGTTTTGTGCAGAAGGATCCCAGGTGGAAAAGACAGCACCAGGAGGGTTATAGATTAGTCCAAGGGCTGTTTCCTAAGTGCCAATATCATGTGGATTGTCCTAGAGCTGCATGTTCACTCAATGGGGTACACTGCAAGGATCCCGGGGATCAGCTCTCCAAGGCTGCAAGGACAGAGCAGAAATGTCAGCAGTATGCAATGTCCTTCCTCAGTTTTTGATGACTTATCATCATCGCTTGGCACACAGTTCACTGCATGCCAAAGTTGGTTGAAGGGAGGGAACGAGCATGGGGAAGCCAGTGACTGAAACAACTCCAGTTATTACAAAATCACAGCCTGAGCCGCTGTCCGTGCACCCCACAAAAGCCAGGATCTCGCAGATCTCTTCCCTCAGCGAGGAAGGCTGTGTTTATTTTCCTTTCTGTTTTGGAGCACAAATGATATGAAGGATATTTATGATTTGGATATGCCTGTTTGTAAGATTGTCCATAGTGGACTTGACCAAAGGTCCATCTAGCTTATGCTCCTGTGTCAGTCAGTGGCCAACAAGGAAAGAGGCCATGTGCCGACATCTAGGAAACAGTAAGGGCAGGGCATGAACATATGAATTTTACCCTAAAACTCTCCTATCTTCAGGCTATTTTTCAGCTCAAGGAAGCTGCCTTAAGGCATACATGGGTTTTAGGTATGCCTTAGTGTCTCTGCTAGAATCTGGGGACGGTGTATTAGGAGTTAGGTGAGCAGCATGCTGTCTGGAAAACTTTGCTTCTCAGTGTGTGAAGCTGAAAGCAGGCCCCCTGTACCAAGCACAGCGGTGAGAGGCATCAGGGACCTGATTTCTGTCAGAGGATCACAAACACTGGGGCTGAGAACACACACACACAGAATTCATTCTCCCTCCCAAGATACTTTCATCTTCACTAGTTGCTTTCAGACAGCTAAAAACATCATACAATGACAAACAAACAACTTCAAATGTCTCTGAAATCCCTTGGAGTTTCATTCTGACTTTCTGAACTGCTTTAAAATCCACATATTTATTAAGAAAGATGGGAAATTGTGGATAACTTGGAAGTACTGCACAGCTAGCAGTCTTAATCTGGATTTATTTAAATCAAGAATTTTGGAGATACCGAGGAAAAAAATCTCAATTTCTTCAAGAGACAGATTCTCTTGGCTTTTGAGAGCTCAGTAAGGAAAATCAAACCACAACAGGGATGAGAACCCATGGCAGTCTGACCACTCACTCTTAACCCCTGCTACGGTCCTTTGACCGTGCCTGGTGGGCAGAAACCATTTCACACGTGCTCTGCCAAATCACTGCAGATCACAATCACATTCATCCAGTTTGTCCTCCTCAATCCCTCCAATACTGAGTGTAGCAGGAACCTACTTTCCCTGGAGCTCTCACCATAAAATCCTAGTGGATGCTGTCAGCTCTCAGGGCCCACGGCTGGCATGTGGGCACATACTTTATTGCAGTGTTGTCCAGCCTCCAGAAGCAGTTCGTTAGACTCGGCATCTGGGAAGATTCCAGAGAGCCACAGAGCAACCATAATCCTGAGTCACATTTCACTCAGTTTACCAAGAATTTTACTCAGTGCCACCACATAAGGCTTTCCCAGAGGCAAACTTCACTGAAAAGTCAGAGGGAATATGCAACTTCAGGTTATCTCACACCTCACTGATTCTTGCACACGCTTTCTCCAGCCCCCAGTCATGGTCCTTGCCGGACCCTCATGTGAACTGATGGCACAAAGTAGTTGAGCAGAAATATATTTATTTATTTATTAAATATTTATTTATTTATTTCTATATTTATTTATTAANTCAGTGGTCAGTGGGGACAGGACAAGGGGCAATGGCCTTAAGCTGGAGCACAGGAAGTTCCGCACCAACATGCGGAAGAACTTCTTCACAGTGCGGGTGACGGAGCACTGGAACAGGCTGCCCAGGGAGGTTGTGGAGTCTCCTTCCCTGGAGATGTTCAAGACCCGCCTGGATGCCTACCTGTGCAACCCGATGTAGGGAACCTGCTCTGGCAGGGGAGTTGGACTTGATGATCTCTCGAGGTCCCTTCCAACCCCTGCAATTCTGTGATTCTGTGATTCTGTGATATTTTTCTGCCTGGTTAGTCTTCCACTGGGCTACAGAGTTGACTCAGCCACTGAGGACTTGGGGAGAGAGAGCAACACACATCAATTACTGCACAAAATAAGGGACTGAAAAGGAGAATTGGAAATGAAGAAGCCCTTTTAGAAGCAGCAAGCTGTTAACTTAGAGCACCATCTCCTCTGAAATCACTGCCCAAGAACATACCTCTTTTCTCCTTCGCTTGTTCCTTTCTTCAGGCTTTAGTTCATGTTCATGTATGTTTAGTTCAAAGAAAAAGCCTTAGTTTGTGCGGCTGATTATTAATGTATATGTTTGGCAAGATTGCTCCATGGTTATTATAAAGAACAATATCTCTGCTTTTTACCATTTCACTGAACGACTCTGACCCAAGCTCTCCTACTAAATTTTCCAGGAAGCAACACCTCAGGACTGAAAGGTAATGACCCATAAATGCTGCCCAGTGAAGCCCTACATCAGTCCCCTCAGACATTTAAGACAGCCTCCTCCTATTTTAACACCTCTGTCCTTCTCACTGCTTATATAAATGTGTGTGCATGTATGAATGCTTAAAGAATTTAACAGCCAGCTCTCTCTACTGAAATGTGACAACTGACTTCTTTCCTACTGAACTATAGATTATTAAACCGGAAGCCTTTGAATCTGCATTTTTAAAACTAGATTTTCCTCCTCTTCCCTTTCCATGAGCCCATTTGATGAAAAGAACAATCTTTTTTGCAAAAATCTTCCAGAATTACATATGTCTCAGTGCATACAGCTGCTCTCTTTTCTCCATTCAGGACCTTTGTTTTTCTACTTCTGTTATTTTGGAGGCAGTCTTCCATTTCTGCAGATCCCTTCTAATATCACGTTATGTTCCTGAATAGCAGTTAGCATTAAACCTTACGTACAGCAACAAACAGTACCAACGGAACCACAGAATGGCTTGGGTTGGAAGGTAGCTTAAGGATCATCTAGTTCCAGCCCTCAGTGCAGTGTACTCAGTGTTAATACAGCATAAACCATGCACAGTTTATAGCAGGAGATGGGTCCTTCATGTGATTCTTTCTGCCAGCACCCTCCACTCTAACAACAGATCATCTGAGCAAAAATGTTCAAGGAGAGGGAGTTGAGCTGTTACATTTCAACCCCTTAAAGTCTTCTTGTTTCATACAGCACACTGCATATCAAGGCAGAAGCTCGGCAGGAGTATATACGCTTGGATGCAGATGCAGATGGGCGTAAAAACAGCGTCCCTTCATCAATACAGATGGAACCTTCTGGGGACTGGGCTGTAAAACGTTAAGAAGTTTCCTCTCAATATGTGACCTCTCTTCAGGTCACATTTCCACAAAGATGGAAAAATGTCCCCAAAACTAAAGCAATTCACTTGCCAAACATGAAAACTATTTTTCTAAACCAGAGAGATGTTAGAGGCTGTTTGATGAAACAATTATATTTATAATGGACAAAACCATGTATTCTCCCCCAAATTCATCCTTGTGATTGTCCCAGCTGTTGTAAATGGAACTCTCTAAAAACAAAGCAAACAAATCGTAATAGAAAACAAAACAACCAAAACAAGCTAAAATAAAACAGCTGGAAATAGACACCCAACAGGGGAAATCTCAGCTCAAACCAGCCGTTAGGAACAACTGAAAATGAGAACAGAAAGCGCTGAGCAACATTTACTCCGGCTTTGCTGAGCTCTGTTACTGCTCACTGCCAGGACCGAGGGGTCTGATGTACCATGCCACCAACATACTAATTTAATGAATTCTCCTCGCACTACAAACATCCCCCAGGAGACTCTCTGTGCTGTAAAATACAGCAATGGTTTCACAGCAGACAGTAGTTTAAGTAACAGCTTAGGGAAAACAATACCAAGTACTTTTCGTAATTGAAAATGTAGAGGAGCATAACAAGCAGTGTATAATTACGAGAATTCAAATTTAGCCCAGACTTCAGTGAGGAGTACCATGGAATCGGTAACCACAACTGGTCATTATCCTATAGGTGCGGTCATTATCCTATAGGTGCCAAAAGATGCCGTGTTTGTTTGTCTCTGGAGCCACCCCAAACAGGACTGCACGATTTTGCTCAGTTTGATCCAATGTTTATTTTGTTGTGCTTTTCAAGAGCCACAAGTCTCAGAACATTTCATAAAGAGATCCCAGATTTCTGGATTTCAGCTTAACAAAGCTGCTTTTGGTTTGCATTTTGAGGCCGTCCTGCCCTCAAGTGTCCTACGCTTGTTTTCCAAAGCCCTTGTACCTTTCGTCTTCCTTCCCACTGACACTTGTGAGATAAGGAGAACGGCTCTGTTTTCCACTGAGCAAGCAGACTTGGACAGCTCACAGGGAGTGGGTTGGTGTCACAATTAACTCCTAACAAAAAAAACAACTGGGTCGTTAGTAGTGGAAATTCAGGACGTTAAAACCCTAATGAGAGTATTGATTCACCTTCCAGCAAAATCTTTGGAGAGGAAAACGCCCACACCTTTAAGCAAAGAAATCTAAAGGAAACACAAGATTTTGGCAGGGAGTTTCTGATGACCCCTGCAGAAGGCAGGTATCCAGCTCCCACCATGGGCATTGTGTCTCCCCGCGGCCACGCTTACGCTCAGCCTGCTCGCAGGAACAATGGAAGCGCGGGGAAGGTCACCACAGGCAGCCCCAGCTACCGCTGGCCTACACGTCCCGCACTGGTCAAGAACTGCTCACTTGAGAGAAAGCTCAAGGAGTATCAGGAAGGATGAGGAAAGACAAACCAAAATTGCCCATAGTGGAATGGCTCCAACAAACAGATGAGAAGGGAACGTGCTAGAATAACCACATCAAGCGGTCTCACAGATCAGCTATGTGGCCTCACAGATCAGCTACGTGTGTAGTATCTGAGCCTCGGGGCCTGTTGCTTTCCCTGGACAAACACAAACCACCAACACCCTGCTGCGTGTCCGCCTGCACAGCCCTGCGCAGCCATCCCTCTGGTTCTGGAGACGCAGGGATGGGGTGCTCTGGCAATCAACCCCACGAGGAAGAGCCCTGTGTGAGGGGCGGTGAGCAGCACAGGGCCTGGCTCCTGCCACACAGTGATGAGACCTTGCTCATGTGTTGCGGGGTGGATACGATGGGGTTTTCAGACTCAAAATCCTGAGTGAAGCCACAGATCTTTCCTGCTGCCCCCGGCGCCCACACAGACCAGCTGCCCCACGGCTGGCCGAGGAGCTTCGTAAGGCAGCAGACGACCCCCTGGAGCCGAGGGCTGCCGCTGAAGGCACACAGCTCCGCAGGGACCCCGCTCGGCCCCCCACACGCCGTTCCGGACAGGCACCGCAAAACGCCGCTCCAGCGCACGGCGCTAAGATGGCGGCAGGCGCCCCCGGCCGCCTCGCTCCTGGCCCGGGCGCAGGCCCGCTGCGGGGCAGAGGCTGGGGCGGGGGAGGTGAGCAGGGAGCAGAGAGCAGGCGGACGGCACGGATGGCGAAGGAAACCCGCGGGCCTCTCGCTGCCGCCGGGAGCGCGGAGGGCGGGGCAGCGGGAGGTCGGAGGTAGCGGCGCGGCGGGACGAGGTACTGCGGAAGCGGGGCTGCCGCGGCGCGGCGGGAGGCGGGCGCGGGGGGTCCGCCCTGCGCGGAGCTGCTGGCCGGGGGGGGCCAAGGCTGGGGCTCGGGGCGGAGGCACCCGGCGCGGGGAGGGCGGGTGGCGTGGGGGCTCCAAGGCCGGTGCTGAGCCCGGCTGCTGCCTCGTCAGAGCTCGTTTCCAGGGCTGGTGTGTGGCCGTGGCCTCCTTAAACCCCGCGTCTTCCTGGGGGGATTATAGCTGCCACGGGGCTGCCTGTAAGTCGCTGCTTGTAACGTTAAAGGCTTGGCAGAAAATGATGAGTGTGTTCTCGTCCCTGCTGCCCCTTTAGCACCGTGATCAGACATACCTGCTCAGGAAAAGTACACGCTGAAAACTGAGAATACAGCTGGTGCCTGCAGATGCACCTTCCACCTTTGGGTGTTGTGGCACAGTAATAAAGCACAGCTTACGAGCGAGTGGTCTTGCTGAGAATACTAAATAACGATTTTTTTACCCAGAGGAAAACTGCCTTCAGTTGCAATGTGTTTTTTTCCCCGCAGTTGGGACCATGGCTGTGGACTGGGTGGGGTTTGCGTACGCTGCTCTGTTGGCTGTTGGCGGTGTTGTGGGATACACGCGGAAAGGTACGCGCGGGCACGCTGCCGTGTGGAAACCTGCCTCCTCTCTGCTTCGCTTTGTGAAAAGAAATGGCGAAAGACGTGAAACCTTTGCTGTGGTGAACACAACTGCACCTTAAATCCAGGCCATGCCGCTGTAAATGAGCTGAGTCTGATGAGATTTGCTTGGGTCATCTGAAGTGGTCCCTTTTCTCTGTTTATCTAACTGGTGAGGTTGTTTTCAAGGCAAGAAGGTGCTGTTACTTTTGACCCTTAGTGTATTTTGTGCCTTTTCATTTCCTTTAATTTCATTTCCTATGTTAAGCACAGTCGATCCTTTAGTTAAAATTTATTTTTTGCAGAGGCATCCAGTATTGATTTGGGGATTTCCAGATGCACACCAGTGAGAATACTTTTTTTTATTTGCTTATTGTGATCTGGTGGTTAATTATGCCTTGCATTTTTAACAGTGTTCATTTTCGCTCTGAGTTAGGCAGCTAGGTTTTAAATCATCACGTACTATAGGGCCCATTTTCCACATTTGAGTCGTTTTCGTAGTACTGTCTGTGAACTGGCCCTGCTGGCAGCATCCTTCCTGAGCGGAGCCCAGCACCCGGCAGAGGTCGCAGCGGTGCCGAGGACGGGCAGCCCGCGCACCCAGCTCTCCCCTCGCTGTCCCAGCAGTGCAGCAGTCTTGTTCACCATGGCATTGCGCCAGGAACTGGTGTCCAGCTGATCATCCATCGTGATTCTTGGGATTCAGGATCACTGTTTCCCTGTGTAGTGTGTGCATGCTTCGCTCCTAGATTAATGGCTTTATATCTTGACTTTCTGAAAAACATTTTTCCCCCACCATCTGCACTCGCTAACTGTCCCATTTGCTTGTTTTTTCTGTCTTTAACAGTCACCAGTCCTTGTGGAAAATGTGATTTGTTTTATCAGTAATGATTTCTGTTTTCTTGCAGATTCTTGATTAAAAATACTCAGTAGAACAGGACTGGGAGTTATATGACATCTGGGGTTCTGGATTCTTCCTTTATAGTCATTTTGGAATCAGATTAATCCAGATATTGCCTGCTGTGCTGATTCTGCACTTTTATCATATGGTACAAAGTCAAATGCCTGTCCAGAAACCAAAGTCTATTGATGAAACTTTGGACTTTATGAACCAGTTTTGCGATAGCACTGAAAGGAGATGTTGAGTTAATTAAAAAAGCTGTGTTTTCATCCTCATTGCTATCTAATTAGTTTTTTTTTTTTTTTTTTGGTTTTTGGTTTGTTTGTTTTAGTTCTTTGTTAAATGTAATGTCAGTGATACCATTTCTTTGTCCAGGACTGATGTCAGACTGAATGGCTTATGACTAAATATGGTGTCCAATTTAGCCTTTCAATGTATTGACACATAATAAGTTTTCTGTCAGTTCTCAGGGACTCCCAAGTGCTGTAAGATACCATGAAAATCCATAGATAGTCCAGAAAGATTACAGAAATGCTTCCGAGTGTATGTGTGGTAGAAAAAATAGCCTAGTTCAGGTTTGTGCTTCAGAGATTATTCTTCCCAAAGTGCAAGTATTTCTAGATCCTCATCATCGCCCTCTAGTTGAACAGACATTGGCAGTAATGCTATGTAAGAGAATGGCTAAGAGGGGTTTAGAAGCGTTACCTCTCTCTTCACACAGGGTGAGATGGCTGCACAGCGGCAGAAGCAGCTCTATTTTAAAAATACTTAGGTAATACTGTGTAGAGAGAGAGCTACTGTGTAGAGTGAGCATAAAGACATTATAGTGAGAAATAACACTTGAATGTTATCTTGCAGGTAGTAAAATCTCTTTAGCTGCTGGTCTTACCTTCGGTTCCGTGGCTGGGTACGGAGCTTACTGTGTGACACGTGATCCAAGAAATGTGAAGATATCGTTGTGTAAGTGTTTTACTACAGTTCAAAAACAACAACAAAAAAGACTTGACTGAAGTACCTGTACAAGTCTCTCTTATTTTAAGTGTTGTGACTATTCTTTGGTTTAAATGTTAGTTATCAAATAGAATTAGACACTTCAGCTTAGTTTGCAAAATTCAAGAGCTTACTTGTGGAACTGTTTGCAAGATGAGGCAGATCATTCCCACAGAGCCAACAGGTGTGTTAGCACCTGGCAGTGCCTCCATTTGCTAGGTGGTTACGTAACAAGGTACATGTTGTGAAATCCAGCTGCGAAACATGGAAGAGTACTGGAATAAAATCAGTAGAGATACAGAAAGGTGGTGCAAGATACAGTTTTGCATGATGTAGCACGTCCTCAGCTCTAAATGCAACACATAGCTGACATGGCAATTTTTCTTTACTGCCAAGAAAGACAAGATACAAACCTGTAATAGTCATCCTAGCAAGTTTGCCATGAAACCCTCATGGAAGCAAGGATCTACAATCTCTGTCTAAGGGGTGCATCATTCACTTCACGTGACTGATTTGCAGTAACACTTACTGGAAGTTTGTGCCACTCATGGTTTTAGTATTGTGGCTCGGGCTGTGCTTTCACACACAAAAATACATTTAAGTTGCATGTGATCCATATTGTGTTAGCACACAATCACTTTTTCTGACCTTAGTTAGAATTTATACTAGAACATTTTTGTTAGCTTTGTTTTAAACCAACCACAGCTGCTAAAACATCTTCCATTTCA